>DWNE01000698.1:0-26435 GCA_018249875.1 Cecropterus toxeus | reverse complement strand
ACATGTTAATAAAATTATGTTTTTATACATAGCGCAATTGTATCAATACAAAAGTAATAGAATTATCGTTAGAACTCTAGTGATTTTAATTGATTCAGACTTTATATCTTATTCGATATAATTTATAATAATACTTTTATATTACGGCATTCCGTATTTCCATTAAATTAAATATTATGCCATGATTGTCAAGAAATAGTCATCGCCAAAAAATATTTGAAATAATTAATTTTGATATTTTGGATGGGACTTTTCAGTTTATGGTTTAAGTCTTTGGTACCAACGAAATAACTACAGAAAATATAAATATCGAAAATTTGCGCATCTTTAGGTCGAAACGGATCTTGGTTCAGGATATATGAAACGAATATTTTCCATCTTTACATGTCCATAAACCTCTCTATCGCTAGAGAATCATAACAAATACAGAGTTTGATTAACATAACGTAAAAGCTCTACATTGCCTAAAACCTTAATACAGTCTTATTAGACCATAATCTTAAGGCATACTTTGTGTTTCGAATATTGTAGAATTATAAAGAACAAAATTTAGTATCAATAAAAATGTGACACATAATTAATATTAAAAGCACGGAATGTAAAGCGTAGAAATATTCGATCCAGTCAGTCCGAGGCAGCGAGTATAATTTGTCTCCGGAACTTGATGTGGCGTGACGCTTCTTATTTTTCGTTTTAACATCCTTCAATCCAATGTCATTTTTAACTACTTGGATACGAAAATAACTACACATGCTTGCAATGACAATCATGTCTAATTATATTCCAGCCTCTTTACAAGTTTTTGCGTCAGAAAAACGTTTCCGTTTGAAACTCTACGTACTAATTTGGCGACATCGAGAATTGAAGACGCTGAATAAGATGAAAAAGCTAAAAATATTTTCGATGTAAATATGAAAAAACCGACTCATTTCCTCGGCTCGGCCCGCTTGGATCATATATGTATGTTATATGTTAATGTGCTATATGGTCCAGGTCTTGAACTATCTGTCGTAAGAAGCGACTAAAAGGGGCTACCCGTGTTGTGAGCGACAAGACAGTGAGCTCGAGCCGTCCAGCCAAGCAACCCCGGGAAGGACTGCGGCATGTGTGATCGCATGCCATCGTAAACACCTGAAGACACGGTGAGCGTAAATGCTCACCAGGAAAGAGCCCGAAAGAGGCATCGCGCTCGAAGGACTCTGGTTGTGTTCAGTTAGAGATCCCGGAGTCCTCCACGCAGCGCTGATGACGGCCACCGGGGGGATTTTGCTGCGGTAATCCCACATAACCCGGCGTTGCTCCCTCGGCGTCGAGTAGGTTTCAAGGTTTCCCCCTCGTTACAAAAAAAGGTCTTAAACTATCTGTGTGACAAATTTCACCCAAAATCCATTCCATAGTTTTGCATAAAAGTGTAATAACCTATCCTCACAAACTTGCATTTATAATTTTAGTTAGATTGTATTGAAGTGAGTATACCTGTGTGTGTACTTTTCTGTTGTGTGGTGTCGGTCTTGAATAGCACTGCTTCCGAGCATCCCATGAATATCGTGGGAGACGAACACGAGACAAAATTCCGGGAATGGGTAGCAAGGTCTTACTGTATAACATCCACACCCACCAACACAAGTATCAGCTGCTGTGACAATTGAAAAAAAAACACAATATGAGGCATATCTCCAGCAGTGGATCTTAAAGACTCATGGATGAATAGAAATGTATCTTAAAACTAAATAAGGATGAATTACAAAATTTAAGTTCCTTTCGGCATAAAACTGGAACCAGTTTTGTCTACATTTACAATATGTAAACTCGATCTCAAAATGTAAACACAACTGATCACCCAGTTACGGATAAGTTTTTGCTGCTGTAAAGTAAGCTGTTATCGAGGAAGCTGCAATCAAACTTAAGTAAAACTTGATTGCAGCTTGCTCGTATAAACAATACATTTTTATTATAGGTATGATTTTTGTAACTGTAGCACAAATGTTTAAAATATTAGGTATATTTTTATAAAAACTTATGTATCTTTCATTGTGCAGAACGACTTTATTTTTATGGATTGTACGTAACTATGGTGCGTGCAGGTTTAGCTTTCGTGCCCAAAAGTCCATGTCGTGTGCCATGTCGTAGAACTAACCTTAGCTAATAAGAAATTATATGAAGCTTATTTGTTTATTTATCAGTACTTACTTAACATATCTGTTTTGAATATAATCTTAATTCAATATCTTATGAAGCTTTTGTCTAATCGGTTGTAGAATTTCTTCAAAGTCTTTTTTGAAAGTGAAAAAACATGAAATCCAGGATCCAGTATTTTGCTGCAAATAAACATCTGTTATCAACTTCAGACAATACTAAGATCTTACCTGAAATTGGTCACAGATATCTTAGTAGACTAAGTTTCAACGCCTAGGGGTACGTCACCTATAACAGAACCTTCAAACCAAAACGTAGCAGCACTTAACATGGATGTTATTAGGTAGAAATGATTCGGGCTCTATGAAACAATCAGATCAATGGCACATTTATTACATTCTTTAATCTATTCCATTATCTATTGTGTCTATGCAAGAATGTGGTTTGCAACCGGATGAGATACGGCGAATCAAAAAAGATTTCACGCGTGCCCGGTTTCGTAATTTCTGAAGTTAATGACGTGATGAAATTATCTCATTCAAGATTCTAGTGAGATTTTAGTGAGCGTGGTGCGTGACGACGCCGTACGTGTTCTGGCAACCTTGAGCGTGTCTCGCATTATAGCCGAGCGGCGAGAGACTACGGCTAGTGTTCACTCAGTGACGCCCTCACTACGCCTGCTATTATTAAACGAGTTCATTGGAACATCTATTTGCGCAATTTGTAGCATCGCACCCAAAGCATTCCTATGACCTTACTGCCTCTACGCGTGCATCCATATGTTTCGTTATTGTACTTGCTATACGAATAGCGCATCTCGCCTGCATCGCGCTACCAAAAGCTTTCACTCGAAACTAAGGAACTAAGAAAAGTAAGAGCTACGGATCCAGATTATGTAGAGCCGTCTGCAGGCTCATTTTCAATGTGACCGTTTCACTTTTGAATAACATGGTACATACATAATACACTGTTGTACGAATTTGTTCCTAGAGACTAGACGCCAGTGTGCGTAGCGCATGCGCTCTCGGTGTCTCTACACGCGCTGTCCATTCACTGCGCAACTAATCCGTCCACCGAGACGTCGCAACAATCGTGTTTCTGAAAATATTCAGCCCGATCAACTTGCGTCGCTTCGACGGACTCGATGACATTTTAAAGTCAAATTTGGGATGAAAATTTTAAAATATCGGATCTGTGCGTCCGGCGAGGCGCGAGCGTGTGTCGGCGGTGTCGCGGTGTAGCGGCGAGCGGGCGGCGAGGCACCGCGCCTCCCGGCCGCGGGCGGTGCGAGTGTGCGCGAGTGCGCGTGTGGTGGTGAAGCGAGGCTCGTCGCGGCGCGCCCCGTCAGTCGGCGGCGGCGAGTCACGCGCGTCGTCTCGTCCAGCTCTCTCCGCACTGTCGCTGCACTTCCACCCGCACACCTGCTACCGTTCAGGCTTCGCCGGCTCTCACGCTCTCGAGCGTGGAGGTCGCGACGACCTCGCGCCGCGGTTTCGGTCTTCGGCGGTTTCACCTCGCCCCGCCAGATCGGCCCTCATCGCTCGCTGCAGTGACCGTCGCGATACTTTTCGAGCGTCCGCGCTGGTGCGTGCTCTGACTCCGGCGAGCCGGTCGGCCGCCGCGTGCTGTGACAGTGAAATCGTGATTCTCCGTTCGGTGCGGATGTGCAGTGATGGATGAATGAGACAGAAGCGCGAGTGTACGCGCGAGCCGACGAGTCGTCTATATTTCTGGCCGAGTACGAGAGCGGGTCGTCAAAATTGAGCCCAAACTGTATATAGGTGGGTATCCAAAGTCCATCATGACTGTGGCCGGTGCGGTAAACCAGCACGGTGAGAGCGTCGGCTGCTGGCAAAGTGTTCGTTGAATATTTATAGCGGTGCAAGTTGGAAAGTGTCATTCGCTAGTAAGGCGGCGAGGGCGGCCCGCCCGCACGAGTCGCGTTGTGCCCGCATGGCGGTCATCCGCTCAGCTGATTTACCGTGGAACGAAAACAATACTGCAATACAATATTTTGCCACTCTTAAAATTGCGGTCAATTACATTCATTGGTGTTTCGATTGCTGCTTTAATTAAGTGTTTGTCGCGTTTAAATTACAAAACTGTGACTTTTAATTCAAACGACTTTGAATTATTATTTTCGTTTTACGTTGTCAGCATCATTTTTGATATTATTTACTGGCGTAGGTACAATGTAAACTTAAAAAAAAATATATCAATTTAGGCAAGATTATTTTTCTCACATTAAAACATACCTTCTCCATATTCTTTAATATTTTTCTTCCCTAAATATCTAATAATAAAGTACTCATTGCCATCCAAATATTTAAATCCTATCTAAATTCCACAACTCGACTTCACTTTATTAAGTTTGATGTAACCCGCGTTCCACTTACGACAACGTGTTTTATATCTGACATTTTCATAAATATAACCTTCGGTGTAGCTAAAGTTATCTTCATGTTGATAGCTGACGCAGGTCAACAACATGCAGTAACTGTAGTAAACAGCTTAGCATTAGCTGCTTTGCAAATTGAATTAGTTCCAGAGCCAAGACCAACAGAATAGCATTAAAACTAATACTTTCATTGGATAAAATGCTATAACATTCTCATTACTATATCTAAAGAAATGTAGGTAACTAGCATTAATATATTTGCAAATATTACTAATAGATACGCCGTTCTCATTATAACAAGAATTAAATTTCGCTGATTGTACGAGTAAAATGGATCGCATTGAAAGCGGTTGAACGAGTTTACGCGTACCGAGTACTTAAATACTTTCTTTCATATCTATACAGAACTAGAAAATACAAATTCAGTAGTTCCGAATAGTGTAGGTAATAAGATTGGGAAAAAAATTGGAGAAAAAGATTTATTGACTGCTAATAGGCATTTGATGTATTAAATTTTCATTTTTACAGTGGAAAGTAAATGTGGTAACTGAACATTATTAACGATATTACCAATATTTCATAAAAAAATCTAGAAGAAATTGGTTTATTTGGTTAGGTATCCTACAGGGGTCCTTTTTTAAACCGTACTTTGACAAGTAAATAACGTTATTCTTAACATGTTTAACATTTTGATTAAAAAAAGAACATACTTAAGACTGTTTCAAAAAATATAGATTAAAACTTATAAATGTTCATGAAATGCGAGTTTACTACTACTGCTCCACGCAAATTTAGCATACTCATAGGAAAATACGGAACATAAATATTTGACAGAAGTAGTAAATAATTAAATTTCGTCTGTCTGTACACATTTAGCTAATTTATTCATATTCGAGATACGTGCATTTAAACGAACAGGTTCATCTATGCGTCTAGACGACACGGCGAGTGAAAGTGCCCTCGCATCATATCACGGTTATGTTGCTGGGTCATACTATACCACGTCGTCTGCAGTGAAAATAAATATATTGCAATCAAGAATTTATTGCCGCAATCAATCAATCATTGCTATAAATCACGTATTTAATAACACATTAATTTCGTACGCTTACGTTTGCAGAATAAATCTTTTTAATTTTGTCGCGTAACAATACGAATTCTTTCATTTTGTTTGTAGTAAAAACGTTTAACTTTTATCAAATACATTTGAAAACTAGTGTAACTTATATACACCTTTAAAACTCATTTACGAATATAATATATATAATAAAAATACATTATTTTTTATGTTACCTAATAAATGCATAGATATTCAGTGCTAATTATACTTATTCAATGCAGTGGAGATACTAAATTTGAATATTTGTATAATCGTGAACGAATATTTAGTAACAAATCTTATAATTGAGCAATGAATACGCAACTTGCTGTAATTGCCAGTTACGAAGCTAGTTTCACGAACAGTTATTGTACTCAGTTATTAACATTACCAACTTTTAGCTTTGGAACTCCTAAAAGCTTCTCCAAGTTCTAAGTTTTATAATTACATAAGTTTTAAAGTTATTTTTATGTATAATGTGGTTTATCAATGTTTTACTAATCATTATCATAGTGTATCTGTAATTTGTTATCGTTTAAGGAAATTTCTTGTTACTGATATAGTTACTTCGTTTTAGTTGATTATGGATAAAATCGAATACCCCGAAAAATCTCAGAAAACTACTGTTGATATGATCACTTGGTACCTTTTACCAAAAATATGTCTTTTCTCTTATATAATTCGACTTTGTGCTACTATATATCATTTATTACACCACAAATACTTAAGATTAAGTTTAGGAAAACGGTTGTCCTTATGAAATAAAACTTCATTTTATCGTAGAAAAAGAAATATCTGGCATCCTACAGTGCTTTCGTTAGATATAACACGACAGTTTATATGATGGATGAACGTTAAAAAATTTACCGACCACATCCGAGGTAGCAACATGTCAGTGAACACCACAGATTAATACTTTGGCCGTGACTCAAAGAATAGAAAAAAAATGTGCCAATTTCCAGAATGAGGGCAAGGCCGTGCTCTCGATTCGCACGCAGGGAAGCATTGGATCGCGCTATAAATCCACAGTTGTAAACTCTTAGTCTTGTAACCTAACACTGGTGCAAACAAGGGATTCCGGCTCAAATTACAGTATTCATCCTTCCCAACCACTCAATTCTGTGGTTACCTTAATCTCCTGTTCAGTATTCCTTACGTAATCCATTATTTTGTAAGCAGGATTATTCTAGTTAACGTCATTCTGATTAGTTTCATCTAACCGCAAAACAGATTAAGTTTGGTTCGAAAATGTCGCTTGGATTACAATCAAAATCGTGTTAACGTTTCAGATCTCGCTATTTACAGTGCCTCAGGACCATTTGACATTCAAATGGCTACTGTAAAGGCGACTGTCGAGTTTCAAATGTTGACCGATTGCATAAACATTTAAATTAACGGTCCGGTGAATTGATGTCCATGAAAAAAACATTTACATCGAGTAACAGATTTTAAAATTCATAAACAATAAGATGGCTAACGTTTTAAAGTTTACCTTAAGCTTCTAGATCATTGTCTGGGTTCTATAACCTCCTGTGTTTCTACATATTTATTGAAAGGGGCGCACTATAACGTTACACTTCAGACCAAAAATGTGTAGACAACTTTCATAAAAAATATTAAAGTACACCAAATTCAGTTGAATTGGGCACCAAAATCGGCCTTCCCTGTTCAGTATAAAGTACAATTTCGTATAAATGTCGGCGCTTTAGTACAATATTGAACACTTAAAAAAATGCCATCGTGTGTCATTCATTGACGTAAACATCATCAAACATCACATAAGTAGTCAGATAAAGTCACTTTTCACATGTAAGCGTAACTTTTAACGAATATTTGTCAATGTACGTCAATATAATAATCTATGCTTAATATAACTCAAGTTTGTGTCTATCATTTATATGGTTTAAGGTTAATGATTTTTCGATTGGTCACTCACTATCTTGTGTACATAATCTATATAAGTTTTCAAAGATCATTTTTAACTATCGTAATTATTAAGTTCAAAGACCTAAACAGGTCAGCCTAGAAATGTCAAATACCTTCGGATTGAATGTTAATAAATCAGATAGTTAAATGTTTATAACTGACATGTTTCTTCGTGTTTAAATGCCGCCGTTGTCGGCTTCTCTGTAGTTCTTTACATTATTAACTTATTTACATTTGAATACGGCGCGTCCTATGAAGGTTAGCGTATTGCTGTGTACAAGTAATAATCTGTTTAATTACTACAGCTTTTGTAATTAACTACGTTTATAAAAAGATTTATGAGCTGCAGAAAATAAGGTTTAAAAAACATAAATATTTGTTCATGAGGTAAATTTAAGCCGTTTGATAGGTACCGAAACTCCAATCACATATCAGAACGAATGCCAGTCATTAAATGTTCAAATTTGAAATTTCAAGTATATTGCACCTATACTCATTATCACCTCGGAAAGTCATGTCAGTTGGTTGTTACTTGTGTCAACAGACACGACGCGATTGCAGGTGCCTACGAGCGGGACGGCGGTCGTTCACCCCGCCAGTCACCGATATTTGGCTACACTATACAACACCCATACGTTATAACCTATAGTTACTATAAGATAACGGGCCTCGGCCGAACGAGACGGGTGCCTCTCGCTCGGGAATAGGGACGCGTGACACAAATCGAATTCGGAACTTTTTAATTAAAGAATGCACACGCCCAACCCTACAAAAAGTGACAGATCAATAACCCTAATCTTCTTTCTTTGTAAATACTGGAGGGATGGCAGTTTCCCTTTTAATATTTATAACGCGTTCCTTATCGCGATTGGAAAGGTGGATATTACAAAATTCTGCAAACGGATGTCTGACGTGATAAAATACACATAAATTTATTTTATTGTCTGCCAGACAGTCGGCACAATTTGTCGATATCGTCGAAATATGTTTTAATAAAACCGGTTTCTCGGAGACGGCTCTAACAATTTAAATATAATTTTGTATTTATGTTTAATTTGCAAGATTTAACTGAATAGATGCTAAAATTCGTTATCACGTAATGATTAATATTATGTGGCAAAGACAAGGAAGTAGCAAACAAACATGCAGGCTACCTTATGGCAAGTACCACAGTCTTAATGACCAATGCCGCCAAGATTGCAGTTTTATCTAATTTAAAGCTTCGGATTAGTATGTCTCTCCTGTTATTAGGCAGAAAAAGGCATGGTGGTGTTCTCTATCTGACTGAAAGCACAAAGGGTTTTCCATTTATGTATTTGATGTAACTTACGAATTTTGAGTTATCAGGATATATGTCATTCACAATTAAATGTTACGGTGTCTTTTCTGCTTAAACTCGCCAAAAACACGATTTCCATTACGGTACATCTAGAAATAACTTCTCAAGTACCGCGATGTAATAAGTAACAAAGAGTTGTCCCAGTGCATATTGGTATTAAGGCTCCTTCACACTAGCGTTTTTCCAACGTGGGCGTCTGATGGACCTTTCAGCGCAAACGTCGTAGACATCACGACGAATATGCAACGTTACCAAAGCGTCACGTACTGGTATATGTGAGATTTTAGCATAAAAAAAGTAAAAACTAAATTACTTGATCATTTTTTTATATAGCATAGTATAAAAAATGTTCAAGTATTCATTCATAAGTACCTATAGCCAACAGTAGTATTACCTCGTCTAAATGCACTTTGTTTCATAACACCAAACTGATGACGTTACAACACGACATGTACATCGCACGCTGCATCATCGCAGTAAACGATGCACCTACGTCTGTTAAACGCCTATAGAGAAACGTCAGTGTAAAGGAGCTCTTAGAATGTTCGCGGGGAGGAAGGGGACAAGTGGGACACGGTGCGGGCCGCGTTTATTTCGGTGCCCGAATTGGGGCGGCCCGTTAGCACAAGCCCAGCCGTCGGCCGGTGGAAACAAATAGTTTATACCGCACCTGTAAGCGTGACAGCTTAATGGATTATGTATCCGAGTTAGAAAAATAGTTTAATTACTGATATCAGAGATAACTTTGATTTGAGTCGATTTGTAATCGAATTATGGTAATTTTCCCAATCCATTTCTGTTCCAATTCTTCTCTCCAAATAAGAGAGATTTAAAGACTTACTTCACCTCATTGGTTAAAGAAAGAGAAATTTACAGGCATCTGTGTAGGTTTTCTCAAGATTTTTCAAGGGAACATTTAATATTGTGATTTATAACTCGTAGCTTGTTTCTGATACACTTGCACTCTGGCTCAAGTTTGGTATATACGAAATAATAATAATTAAGTTTCACTTCTGCAGAATATGAATTGCACAAACATTTATATATTTTTCTAATATTCACGTAACAGGTACTGGAAAATCGGTACGTGGGATATGAACCCTGAATCTTTGCCGACAATCAACTTACAAGACCATCAATTCGTATATTTAGACCGGAATTATCATTAGCATTTTTCTAAAGATTATTCTCACAAAGAGTAACGGTTGAAAATTTATTACCCAAGTGAAGATATAAAAAGAAGTCCACTCAATCATATGATAGCGCTTCAAATTAGATCAGCAAAACTAAAGTTATCCTACTTGCTAATTGCCGGAGGGTAGACGATAAGAAAGCTAATGATGCTTGAAGTGACTAATTGTGATTTGCAAACTTGATTACCTTGTTTGAACACGTTTGTACTTTCTCTAACATTATTTCATCTGGGACGCACGTTTGCGGTGTATCGCATATTTCTACAAAACAGGTATATCCCAGTGTTTATAGCTTGTTTGATAGATAAAATATTTTCATACTGACACTGGTTGTGCTACGCAGTTTCATCCGCTACTACATGAAAAATCAACAAACAAACATAGCATGATGTGATACAGTCTTCCTTAATAAATGGACTATTCGACACAAAAATATTTTTCAATTCGAACCAGTAGTTCCTGGGATTACCGCGTTCAAAAAACAAACAAACTTTTCATTTTAGTAATATTAGTATTTGATACAAATAAATACAGTGCCTTGGCTCGACATTTCTAGAAAAGTATACAAGTTTAAGATATGGTAGTCCATTTACCATCCATTCATGAGCTTTTCAAAGACATTACTGGACCTAAGTCACCTCTAATGTGGAGGTTTCTGCTAAGACTGGCATGGTTATCTGTAATCAACTTCATATAGAACATTCTGCTCTATCTACAGTCGATCACAGATGCGTTGCTGCTCCCGAAGACCGAGATAGTCGCCTCAAATATAAATGAGCCAGCAACCACACCCTTCCAACAAAACGAAAGAAGTGCTTCACGCTAGAAATAGGTGTGGAGGTGGTACCTCCCCGGTCGAATTATAGTGGTTCTACCACCTTCTAAATACATGTTAAAACATAAAATAAACTCTAAGTGTCTAAATATGCCGAGCTTAAATTTTAACACATTAGTATTTATTTACTAATAAAACTATTTCAGATAGATCGGAGTTCAAATTTGAGTGACGTATGATATCTCAGCTGTCTTACTGTTCTTATTGGCCGTGGGCGGTAAATCGTTTTAAACCGATCCGACGAATTTCACGCTTAGAATGTGAATATGATGCTTCTATTAAAACGGGAGCCGAAAATAATATAAGAGGTTTATATAGTTGGAAAATTGTTATGTACGAAACTTAGCTTTAGGATAGAAGTGCTGTGTATGAGTAGAATTGTAGTTCGTCTTTAAAGTAATTCTAGATTACACATTCCAGCGTGTTTTATAAGTTTAGTTTCACGTAATGAAGTTATTTTAATATACTAAGCCTTTTGCTCTATTTCCAGGCGCCTTTCTTTAAAATTATATAGCCTATGTCACTGAGATGATTCTATTGATGTGTCACACGTCACAATCCGTCAAGTCATTTTGGCTGTAGCGCGTGCCAAAAAAAATGGACATACATACAAACAAACATACATACATAGGCTCGAAAAACATTACTCTCCTTCTGTTTCAGTCGGGTAAATATATTCAGTATTTAATTATATAAATCTGGAAAACACCTTTCTCAACAGTAATATTAATACAATAGGTAATGTCCGAAAAGGTACAAAAGATATTATTGTTGGTTACATCACTGACCGAAAGTGACATTGACCTTGCTGTGACTGGTTTATTAAGTGTTTACAAAAATGAACATGTAATCAAGAAGGTAATTAATGCGAAAATTTAACCATTGTTACATTATCAATTACAAATGTTAGTAAATCAGCATATATGAACATTATTACAATTACACAAGCGAACGTACAATAAAGTTTTTTTTTATAAATCAAAAGCTATCAGATGGAAAGCTGTCACGGTTACTTATGGACATTTGCAACACCAGAGGAGCTCCCAATGCATCGCCGGGTTTGAGAGAGACCTCTTATTGCACTTTCTTTGAAGAGCTTGCCACAGTGTTCCGGGAATACTTCCGAAAAAATCCATCTCACCTCTTGCACGTTTAGGCATAAACGAGTTTAAACCGACACAATAGACAATTAGGAAATATTGCAGCCAGAAAAAAGGTAAACAACTGTTTAGCAACGTTAGTAAGATAATTGATTTAGAATGATTCAACGTTCCAGAACTAGTTGCCAATTCGATATACCTTCGGACCGATTAGAAGACAATTCTACCGTACAATTTGTTCTTAATTCTGCAGAGAGGCCAAAGATCAATCGCTGTTTATTAAAACCTGCTAGTGATTCAGCGAAACGATACAAAAAGTGGTTGACAACCTCAACCTATTCGACGGAATTATTCTCAATTTTTTTTGGAGTAGAATTAATTATTTTTTGCTCAGGTCACTGGTTGCGCGAACATTTTTATGCGTTGGATATGTTAATTTCATTAGCTAACAACAGTAATGATTCAGAATCAACCCACTCCAGATAAAAATTATAGCGTGTTATTATAGGTAATTTTGAATTACCAAACAATCGCTCGCGATCCCATGTTTGGATTCGAGAAAAAAATAACGGTTAGAAATTCATAATCATTGTATGAGTTAAGCCCGTCGAATTAGATTATCGATTTCTCTGAACGTTGAAAAAAGAATATACGGCAATCGAATTAAAAAAGTCGATAACCGACTCACTCTAGCACACTTTCGAATCACGCCGTCTTCGTCCGTCCCTTGCATTCCACACCTCGCTTACCCACAGCGGACCGGTCTTCGAGCATTGTACGAAACTACGCTACGCGGCCAGTTTCAGAAGCCCATAAGTCGACTTAGAATTGTAGTTGACCGGTGCTTATCGGCCTCGGTAGGGTTATACGAGGCGAGGTGCGGTCTCAAGGTGAATCGCCCGGTCAACACACGTTCGATTCGATCGAATGCCTAGACCAAACACTGCAGCGTGCTCTAACTATAAATAAGCGATACAACTCTAAATTTTGGAGGCGACCTCATCGGATCTATTGTTTTGGATAAGGGTCTTTGAACAATACATACGTACGTCAAAGTTGATCAACCTTGGTCTCCAAACCAAATCAGACTTTGATCGTGTTTTTAAAAGTACAGTTTAATAAATGTCCTGATATTATTAATCATAAAATAGTGTATGTAGGTCGGAATATTTTAAGATATGTTACATCGTTCTAAATTATTGAATGCATCTAGAATGATTTAAAATAAATTCAAACAAAAAATAAATTTCGAATCAGCAACATTCGTTAATTTTTTTTTTGCCTCAAGAAATCTCTGCTTTTAAATTTTCATTCAAACTCAAAGACGTTTCCTTAGAGCGATATACCGGTTATAAAGCCATAGATTTATATCAATATGAGGCATAAATTCTAATAAATTAACGTTTTCCGTGACACGAAAATAATTTCATTATAAAGTCAACCTTGAAAAAGAATAATGGGATCTTATTAGCATTTTTTACTCTAAAAATATTAAATAGGTAAAACACATTCGTTCAGAGACATTCACAACATGTTAATAAGACTCTATACAAGTGGAGGTTAACGTTTTTTGTTGCTAGGTTACGAGGATTTAATCAGATTACGTTGATGCTTTAGAACTAATAAAAACGGCGAGTGAAAAACGCGCAGACGTTGTGTGGGTTTTTGTAATAAGTGGGCTGGTGAAATCAAACTCTGATGGTATTCGAAACTAGCTTATCCTCGCGGCTCCGTACTCTACAGTCAAGTTTACCAAGACAAGGAGTATATCATGCAAATCCAGATCAGAAACGATCCGTGTGTAAAATTTCAGCGAAATCTGACAAGTAATTTTACCTTGTAGGATTCACATAATTGTATCTAAGGCTTACTTTACGAACAAGCAGTCGCATCCTAAACCCTCTGTATTCAACATGTGCACATGCGAAATAAATAGTTATGTGATAAAAACTGATGTTTATTTAAGGAACTGATAAATTAGCAGTACCCCAACAATTGGTGATCACCGACGCGACTGCATGCTCGTAACATATGAACACATGTGAACAGGACAACCTAATAGAGTAACAAACACACACATAAATCCTCACAAACTTTACCATTTATAACATACATAATGACACAGCTTATAAAAGTATGAAGAAGATACGATATGGAGAAGATGCGGCGAAAATCCATATGCTGATTTTTGGTTCATCCGACGAACCATAAAGTTTGGGTTTCAAAGTATTAACATACTAAAAGTTTACGGCTTTGCTACTTGCAATAAACGTCCCAACACAACCAGTTTTTGCGAAGGATATCTTTTAAAAGTCAACCGGAGCGTTAAAATCGCTAAATAGCTTGGAATGGTCCGCAATTTTCGTGCACGTGCGCGCCTCTCATGCTGAATAGATAATAGAAGTAGTTGTAAATATGCGATAGTATAGAACTAGACGGCTTTTAAATTTAACCCCTAACATGGATATCAATGGAGCGAACGAGGGGTCGTACATAGGGTTATCAGATTTAACTTTTTTAAATCTTCGATCATAAAGACTCACGGTCCTACCTGCCTTTTATATGCTTTTAGCCAGTATTTTAGATGAAACCTTACAATTTAGTATTTTTTAAATATATTTTGAAACCAAATTTAATACCAATATCGTCTTCGTGTTATTCGAGCCTGACAACCCTAGCTGATCGGCCGTTGACCGAAAAAAATGAAGGACCCAGTCGTTAGAAATCAGGAACCGGTGATTTCCCCATCAATTGCTCGCTTGGGTTTTGTGTTAGAATATAATGGACGAGTAATTGGATTTGTGTATTCAAACGCGTTTAGATCTTTGAATTGAATCCTTGAGCGTATTTTTGACTTACTTTTAACGGTACTTTTAACAGGAAACTGCTTACGTAATTCTGCTTTGAATTGGTTGAAAAGGAGGCCAGAATGTTTTATTTGTGCGATTTGAAATTTGAGTCCAAATCGCTTTGTATGTATAATCTGTACATTTGCGTGTCTGTTTATTTGAATGTTCGGAATATAAATAGATTCAGTGTTAGTTTTAAACAAAATATCAAATAATATATTCAGAGCTTCTGTTGGTTTGTTTAAACGTCTGGCTGAACTTTAGCCTATAAGTTCATGGACGTACTAAAAGTTAAACTATGTGCATAATATTATTCTAAAATTATACATTGTATTTTGCAATATAACAAGGAAAATATTGTTTTGCAACCAAAACATAATTATGTTTTTACAAATCCATTAATTGTGTACGGAACCGTTTCCAAGCATATCGTTGCATTGTGCAAAACTTGAGGCAATCCAGGTAAGGCGTTTTCCCTTAACCTGGGTCTCTTATCACCAGGGCCATTGACCCCGCCGCTAAACATTTCGCCGACATTCCTCCACTTGTCCGCATATTCCACGAACAGGATTGCATGCACACACGTGGGCGTGCATGTGTGGGTCTGTTGTGAGCCGAAATGTCGAAGTCGATTAATTCGATACCTGGACAAGATATCTTTTAGGGCAATGCACTTAAGGATCTTTGTCCCATATTTTTTGTCGTTCGTGGCCACTAACTCCAATGTAGATGAACTTTGCTCGCTGCAGTTTTTTAACGCTAAACGGGTTGCGGTTAGGGTTTAATGGCCTAACCGCGTAATATTTTCAATTAAAGTTTATCAATACGTTATACTATTGTAGTGACTAAAAGCGTATCAATTAGCGCTGAATAGACGTTCTGACTTACTTGGAGGCCACAAAACATTCCTTTGGCACTTCAAGCGTCAGCGTTGAGCGTTACAACCATATGTATGTGACTGATCTTATAAGGCCACTAAAATTCGTAGCTAATTTGAGCGTTTGCTGAAAATCGCACAAATTTGAAATGACGCTTGAAACAAATGTTTAGTGGCCCACAAATTTGTTCTCGGAAATTGCAACCTGTTCTATTTAAAGTTTAAAGACTTCAGCGTCCATTGAATGTCGAATCGACTCATAACTTTGGGAGTTAACCAGATTCGTATAAAACAAACTTTTCGGAAATTTCCTATCGATAAATTGCTATTGATAACATCCAAACCAGAGAAAGGGGTACAACTGGACACAAGACAAGAAGTAAAAGTAGTTCTATGTATATAAAAACCGCGCTAGTCACAAGACCTAGAATTGAGGTTAACGACCGCGAAACTGAATTAGCATTAAAAAACTAATTTAGTGTCTAATATATTTTTTCCATAGCACGTGTATCGCGATTCTGCGATTTATGATTCGTCGGTGGACTATTTGCACTTCTCAATGAAAACATATAATAAATACTATCTATTAATGGAACGAAGTTTCCTAACACAGTTTGCGTTAGAAGTTGAATGTAGACATAATCACACACGGAAAAATGATAATGCGATTTTCTCTCTCTTTCTGTCTCATTCTATTATATATACATGTGTGTGAATATGTTTATATCGAAATTCAAGCATCGTGCGCGGCCGGTTGTATCAGCTCAAAAATGAACATGTGAAAATTACGTTAAAGCTTATTTATTATTTTATATCAAACATGCTTATATTCTTTTATTATTGCGATTTTCCAAACCTTAGAAGCATTAAACAAAAACGCAGCCCTGTCCTGACGCAGCCGGGAACAGGAGTTCTATCTGAAATCGATTACAGATAATAATACTCCCGAACATATATGGTCGTCTAATATGAAAGTGATTATTGCTTACGCTAAAAATAGGTGTGACGGTGATACCTTCCCGGTTGAACCATACCGTTCCACCTTGTAAACAACAGCATTGCTAGCTAACATTTAACCTATAATAAATTATAGTTGTAGATTATGTTAAGCTCGTGTCCCAATAAAAGTTCATACTCGGCCAGGGACCTTTACAATACGAGGGTAAAGAGGGGTGAATCTGTGAATAGATTGTATAGGAAATCCCTCAGTCCACAGAAGCTACTTATACTTATTAAAATATTAAAGTATTATAGGTATTAAAATATTCAAGGCTAAATTCAATTCTTAATCTTTGATGTCTTTACAAGACTATATTAATCTTCAAATACATTCAACATTAATATATAACAAATAACAAAATTAAAAATCCATCTTCTTACTAAGTCTAAAAAGCAATATTTATTAAATCCTATCCAACATTGTAGACCATAAAGGCGTGATTAACAAACTAGATACATTACATTGCGCAAGCGCATGACAATGGGCAGTGGAGCCGAGCTTGGGCGGCCTACTTATCCATCGGAGCGGCAATGGATGTGAAAACCGGCCAAGGTGATTTTAGGTTATGACTTATTAATCTACGAGACCCCGGTTGCTATGCGACTTATTTGAATAATAAAGTCTCGAGACTCGAAGATATTGGGTCGTGCAGACTGACACGTTGCCTCATCTTCAGGGTGATTTCGGTACCTCAGAATACAGAAAACGTGCAGAAAGAACCGTAAAAATATGAATACTTATGTTATATTTTCCTATAAGCACTTTTCATATTAATTTTAAATACATAGTACAAAAACGACAGTATGGCGCGAAGTGTAATTTTAACATTAATTGTAATATAGTTACTATTATAAAACGCTATTTTTCAATCGCCAAGTATTTATTCTGACTGTTTTAATAACAGTAAAGAGAAATCTGATAAAATAAGATCAGTACAAATTGAATTGATGTTTAAGTAAATCAGTGGTTTGCTTTATTTTTAACATTTAAAATTTACCAAAAAAGTCATAGTGCAATTTGGATCAATTGCGTTTTGAAATAAGCAAAAAAGCTTGTTACAAAGAGTTAACAAATATGATTTCTACCGACTCAATGACTTTAAACTGCCAGGATTACTGAACTAACAAATTACGATTCCTAAGATATTTCTTAGATTGTATTTCAAAATGTAGCAGAAAATGCAACTTAAGTAACCGCACGGACAGTTTGAGAATAACAAAATCGTAAATATTAATGTTTATGCTAGCCTTTCACTTTTCTACGCAACCAAATAGATACAGTTTATATGCTAGAGGCGAAAACGATATCATGTCCTTACCGTTCTATTAGACAGAACTACTTATTAGACTAAGTTGCGCAGCTGACTTTGTTCTCTTGGAAAACTAAGAGCATATTTGAAGAATCCTAATGCATTGCTATCTCTGATGATTGTTGCGTATTTGAACAAGCTTTCTAGCGCATTACTATCTCTTATGATTGGGCCTCTTGATGTAAAGAAATAAGTATATCCGCTTCTAAACAAATGACAGCATTGTAGACATTATCTCATATACTATGTCTTAGTGTATCTAAAGAAGAATTTTAATTATTAATTACTTAAGTCTCCCGCGACTATACCACCATATAAACATGTCGTCTTAAAAATTCAGTTTTCTTTCGAAGTGAAAACTCTTTAGAATCGCTGTGATTTGAAACTCGATGAAACGAAAATGCGTTCAGAAAGCAGTTCTCGGTGCTACAAATAGATGGCGCTGCATCATTGTCTGATTCATCTGACAATTTTAAATAATCGTTATTAAATTTTTATTTCTGCCGAGTGTAAATTGCACAAACTGTTTTTCTAGTCGTCCGAATATTAAATAATATAATAAATCGTCTACATATTGTGCATTATTTAATATTTTCATGCGAATAACGCAAATATATGACATTTTTTGACAGCGTTCGGAGCACCCGCACGTATTTTTTTATTATTACATATTTTATTTAGTAATTGTCTACTACATTCTGTAAGACACAACAAAATAATATAGCATGAATGAATTATTTTTGCAAAATTATTAATACACAAACAGATGTACAAATTATATTCAACATACATACGTCTCGAATATTAGAACGGCAAGCAGCGGTATAAAAAGTTGAAACTCGATAATCACTTGCATTTTATCTGCACGGATGTTTACGTATTTCTTCGGAATTCGTATAATTTGCTGCATAAATATAAATAAACAGAGCACAGTACAGAATCAAAGCAAGAGTTTGTAAAGAGGTTTTACAGAGCATGACAACTCTAGAGCGGGTTGGTGGGTTGAAAACTCTTTAATTAAAACTTTGGGTCAGTCAGTGAATTTTGCCGCTATAAACCGTTGAGAGAAAAATGTCTAACTTTACTCGCATATAGGCCGAATGACGTGTATTAACGTTTTATTTGTTATATAAGTAAAGGATTCGTTTTCAGTAAAGTTTTAAATATGAAGAAGGATCACATTAAAAACCTATATATACATATTGTTCAGGATGTGATACTGATTTTTTTTATAAATATGAAGTAGCAAACGAGCACGCAGCCCACTTGATGGTAAGTGATTACTGCTGTACATGGATATTTGTAAGCAACTTCATATAGAACAGGTATTCTATATGAAGTCTATCACAGTTGCGTTGCTACTCCCAAGGACTGGGATGGTCGCCTTATATAAAAGTGAGCCGAAAATTACTCGAATATTGTCGAACACGTTGGCCAAATGGACACTTGGCAAGTGAAATAGACACAACGTTGGCTAAAATCTTGGTCATTATGCTGGACAATGGCTTTACCGCTTTTCTACAAATATCCAGTAAGACAAATATGTTTATAACGATAACAAACTTGTTTATTAACAAAATGAATGAATATTTTAACAAACATATAAACTAGCACTTAAACTGCTGACAACTTGAAAGAGATTCAATAGCGTATTCAAATTACGAATAATTTAGGGAATGCATAAAAAAATGGCTTCAATAGTCACCGGAAGTAGCACGGGCACGTGTAAACTGTGGGCCACGAAACTCGCTTGGCGCTACAAACTCCAGCGTTAATCGAATTTCAGCAAATTTTGTAATAATTTAACAGCGAATTTCGTAGGTTTATAAATCAGTTACATTCGTTTTTATTTTTCAACGTTGGCGAATAACTCTTTAAGCGAATGTTCCGAGGCCTGGTTTGTGCTGCAAGCGTCAGCGATTAGCGTTAACAACGAACGTGTCATTTTTATGAGGCCATGAATTTTTTCTCCAAATCATAGCAATATTCCCTGAAATTCACTCAACTTGCAGCGCCAAATACATTTCCTGGCCCTCGGGGAAGAGTCGTCTTAGCAACTGAATAGTGTAGACAGCAAACTATTGATCGGACGCCGGACGGCCCCTATTACGTAACATGCACGGCCGTCTTCAATCGACACCGTCGGAAGTGAAGTAAACATTGCTTCGTTTACACTATTGTCATGACGGATGCATGCAAAGAAACGAGCAATGGTTCTAGACAGTGCAAATATGGTGATATACATATACTAGCTTACATAAACAATCTACTGGTCACTGTACGTTCACATGGAGTGTATTTCACACCCACACATGCAAGTTTTGTTCGCGTGACAACGTATATTAACATACGTCTGGTTTGAAACAACGGAAGTAGTTTTCCTTTTTTATTATCATTAATAATAAACTTATACCAAGCAACTCCCGTGAGAAACCTACTTTATATAAATATTAATGTTTTCGAATTAATGAAAAAAAAATATGTTATCAATGTACACATGAAAATTAATATATTTACTGCAATATCATTTAATTATTAATTTATTCATGCTCTACATTGCACAAGTTTTATTTATGCCATCGGCAGCAATAAACGTAGGTAGAGCTGTAACTCTATCATTATATTTCATTTCTATTGTGACTGCTCGTATAATTTCATTGACATTTAGTTTATCAACAAGCATTAGTTTGCACTAGAATCTATAATAACAAGGAACGTATAGAAGTAATCTATAATTATGTAATTAAGTTGAAAGCCTATTTCTTAGTAATCTACGCTAATATTATAAAACAGTAGAGTTTGTTTACTTGAACGCGCTATCTCAGGAAGTACTGGCTCGAATTCAAAAGTTATTTTTGTGTTGAATAGTAAATTTATAGAGGAAGGCTTTAGGCTATATAACATCACGCTATGTTTGTTTGTTTTTAATAGATTTGTTCTCTAATAAACGCAGGTGAAACTGCGTGACACAGCTAGTGGATTATATAAATCAACCAGTATATAAATATGGAAAATAATATTTATTATACGTAAGTACGTATTCTGATAGATTGATAAAATATTTTTTTAAAATCATATTGTACATAGAAGTTTGGAGCTTAAAATAATGCTGTATCTTGATGCTGAAGGCGGAAGGGTATTGATCAGTCGGGGGAGCAACGGGCGGGTGTCAGAGGCGCGGCCGGTCGTTTGGGCGGGCGGTGCGTGCGGCGTCCCGGGTTCAAGGGCAAGGCCCGCTCATTCAGCCCGAACACGTGACCCAAAGTAAATATAGTACTCGTACCACGTTACGATACCGCTGCCGTAATCCGTTCGTAATTTAGACGCTTTTATTGCCTTCCAATAGTTCGCTTAAGCTCTATGTTGTTACTTGAAAAATCGCTGGAAAGTTAGCCACTATTAAACAATTGAACTAATTTATATCAAAAAGGACGGATTATGAGGTTGGAAGAATGTATGTTAGTTAATATTTGAAGTTTTTATTTGTATTTTTATAAGAACGAAGTAGCAAACGAGCATGCAGCCCACCTGATGTAGATTCTGCCGCCCATGGACAACAAGCAACTTCATATAGAACAGGATATACTATCTGAAGTCGATCACAGATGCGTTGCTACTCCCAAGAACTAAGAGGGTCGCCTCACATATATAAGCCATCCAACAACCACACCTTTCCACCGAAACGCAAGAGCTGCTTCACGCTAGAAATAGATGTGGCGGTGGTACCTATCTGTGCTATGAGATGTATAAATTAGACACACAACTTGCACATGATACTCTATGATAAATGTGATCCTTTGTTATAATAATAAGCGAATGGGAATATATTTAACAAAATTTCTACAAAAATTCTTAATTAATGCGTTTATGTTAATACGCTTTGAGAATTGTGAAGTGAAATCATTAGCGTCTGTGTGCCCCTGAGAAAAAAATCGACCAAGTGCGGTTCGGTCTCTCGCACAAAGGGTTCCGTCTTATTTACAAACAAAATAACATTTTTATTGTATGATGTAACTAAAAATTTACGATGCTCACAGTTTTGACTTTATTTGAGCTATAAGTCGTTGCGTTGTACAAAATTTTAAAATTCTGGGTTCACGAGAAGTACCCTGTAGGTTTTAATTTCCATGCGGGTTTCGAAAATTTGCGGCATTTTTGATGGCGTTGGCTTAGAAGTATGATTTTTTACAGCTCAGATCGTTAATTTGAGTATTTGATATAAATTTTAGCTTGATACCTCCATGCCTTCCTGAAAAAAAGAGTCTTGACAGACAGACAGACGGACGGACAACAAAGTGATCCTATAATGGTTCCGTGTTTTCTTTCGAGGTATGAAACCCTAAAAAGTTATAAATGGAGATATACTTGTATGTAAATGGCGTATATACAATGTACATGTGTGCACGCATGTCGAAATGATTAATGAGAACCGGTTTTGAATGCTTCCTTTAATTTTATCTGCCAGTTCGGTATTTCTCTTCGGTTATCATTATTTACTTAATTGTTTAATATGTCGTGTACGTTTCGGTAATCGTTATTTTATGAACTGTATGAAATTTAAGCGGCAAACTTGTTATGTGAGACTTCCTTATGTAATTAATTTTTGTGATTAATATTTAAACATTAACGAATTGTTACTTAATAAGTGTGTCAGTAAGTTGGCAATTGATATTGTTCTGTCGTTGATTATTGTTGGAAATGTATTCTTACTGAATTTTAAAAGTAGAACCAAATGTTAAGATTAATTTTCGCTCGAATGTATCAAATTATATGAACGGGAACAAAATACCATAGTGAAGATGAACTGCATCAGTGTCCAATATAAAGTAATTATAGTAATAGATAAGTTTAAGTAACTTAAATTATTTGGAAGGTTATTTAAAGCAATAGGAGTTTGCTATCTTTTCTTTTAAAACAATTTAGCTGTAGTCATCCCAAAGGTAAGCGCTAATCTTTCTTCGCTCAATAACTTTACTAATGCAGTCAGCACTGAACGTAATTATATCCTACTAATATAAAGGCAAGAGTTTGTGAGGAATGCTGGTTCGATATTTGTTTCTCTAGCACGAAAATACCACGAATTGGATTGTGTATAAATTTGGCACTGATAGTTTAGGGGCTAAATTAACATATAGGATATTTTTTACTGTTATTATTATGACCCTAACGTGCGAAACTGTGGGGAAAAGCTATAGTATGATATTAATCGATTTAGTAGGGTATAAATACCAAGCATACTTAATAGTTCGTGATTTAATGGCCAAAAATAATATTTTCAATAACGTACACGCCTGAAAGATTTTTGCTCTGGCTTGATTTCTGTGTCCACCAATGCATGCTTAGCCAGCTTGGTGGACAATGGCGTAAGCCTTCATACTCGAGACTCTATCAGTGGCCACCCATATGCTATTAAGAAGCAGCGCAGTGAAATTATTATGTTTTGTTATCGAAAATAATAAACAATGTTTACTTTTATACAAGGCGACCATCCACATTCTCGTGAATAGCAACGCACCAATGTTTGGCTTTAGATAGAACCCCTGTTCCACATAAAGTTGATTACAGATGTCCATCTAGCATTCATGCTTGCAACTTCATGCTAGTTTGCTACTTACTACGAAGACAAACAAGTACCTAAACTAAGAAATCATCACAGAGTTCAACAACTTGCCAATCATCATGAATTAAAGTGATAGGCTGACGACCTTGGATCGCATCATTCATACTCGTGTCGTATATTAAATAACATACATAGGTATATTTAGAACTATAAGTACATCTATTTCTGAATAATCGTTCTAATTTTATCACAAGCGATGGCGTAAAATTTGAAAGCTATATAAAGGTTAAAGAACTTATGTTTTAAGCATAATTAACTCGTTTATTGCCTTAATAAAATATTTTAAGTGGAAAAAGTAATTTAAGTGTTAAAGAATATTTTTGTATAGTAAAAATATTTTTGAAGAGGGTTCGCCTTTTGATTTGTAGCTCTCAAATTACCGCCAACTAAAAATACGACTTAATGCGTCTTATGTCGAAGACTTTTCTCCCCTATAGTTTTGTGTGTAACATTTAACTTGCATTGCTTACTTGTATAATTTTTGAACGCATAAAAGTTTATTTTATAGCAGTTCTAAGCGATCGCATCATATTGCACATTGCCTACATCGCATAACACCGTTCAATAAAAACAAGCACTGAAACAAAAACAAAACCGTCGCAGAATTATGTAGCTAGCAGCGCGTTCAAAGGACTCCTTGTACGTACGTGCTCTCCTATAATCATAAACATGGAAAACGCACAAAAGCCTCTCGGCGTCGCGTCGCCTCGCTGTCAGATAAAGTTGTTGCGTTTCTTTTGCGAGACGTGCCCGACCGACGCCCGGCGGGTGTGCGAGCGAGATGGGCGCTCACGCCGATCGTTAGCCCTGATCTTCAGCGCGCCACAAACACACAGCCCGACCGAGAGCGAAATTGCAACGAGAATGCACCTAGCTGTGTTATTACCGCGGCGGCTCCGGTCCGAAACGGCGTGTTTCCGCTACGCGCGCTACCCGAATATGAACCCAAAGTCGGTTGCATCGAGTCCAGTTTGGGTGGTGAGCCGGTCGAAACCGGTTATTTTCTCCGAGCAAGCAATTGTGAACGTTGCCGTTTCGACATAAGTTCCGTTCAGCGCGATGCAACGCAGGAACGCGCCGGGACTGTATATTTAGCTCGATGCAAGCGGCGGCCGTAGTGGGTGTATTAGGTCGCTCGCACGCACTGCTGAACTAGTCGGAGGGCTTCCTATTATCGATTTATGTGATACAGATGTAGCGTTGCACGTTTTTACACGGTTTTTGCAGGACTTTTTCATCGTTTTCCACTACGCCGGCTCGCCTCGATTTCTCCTTCGCATGGAGCTTAATTCGAGTGAAACTTGTTGTTGGAAAAATTATGCTTTCACTTGCAACATCCATTCCGAGCATGCTTGGAATCTTGTCTCGTTAAGTAGAACAGTATGTCTGGGTTTATTAATTCTGATTTATCAGTCATAGTAACTGCTTTCGCTTCTGTCGTTGACACGGACCTGATGATAAGCTTTAAAATGTATCCGAATATTGGGTTGGTTAAGTTTGTGTATATTGTACATAACACAATATCGTATTTGTTGAGCTGCAGACTACTCGGGAGCCTGAAGGGTGTGAGGGCTGGGGGGGAGGATTTGCGGTTACGCCCACACGCGTAACACCTCCGCCGAAGTCGGCGGTCACTTCAGCTACACTGCCGCGCGGAGGTACTCTCGTAACCGTGAAAACGCAGTGGAATGTTATACGCTGAACTTTTGCATTTATTTTGTACATATCTATAACTGAGCAGTTTTTCTCATATAACGCCTATTTACTTATAACTTTAATCAAATATAAATGAAATAATATCTCTCTGTCATTTGAATATAACTACGATTTTCTTATGTAGGCCATAAGAAATCATAAATCCCCAAAGGTCCTGTTTTCGTTCCCCCTTCTAGATTTAAAGAGCAGGTAACTAATAGAAATATGACTTAACAGTACGCAATAAAAAACGTATTTAACATGCCATTAAAGTCAAAAATTCCGAAAATCCAATAAATGTATTCAGGAGGAGGAAAAAACCTCTATGTAAGAGAAAACGCAACCAACAGAAGACTCACGGCAATGTTTCTAGTTAATAAATAACTTTAATGTCATTATGACGTTGCAAAGATGAATTTGTTAGAAGGACGCCTAAACCTGACTTACTGGATCTTAAGTCTATTAATATAACTCCGGAAATAATAAAAAGTCAAGCTTACGACGTCGCAAAGAAAGGATACACACGTACGAAGTTATTCCCATACCATGCATGTTGTGACATCGTATTAATTCTTCTGTCACAAGGACTAATAAATTGAAGTCTCCGTTTCCTTTCTATGTCGTATGTTTTAATAAAACCGTTGGTACCTAACCCTCAATAGCCGCTCTATAAAACGAAATAATAATAATCAGACAAGTAGTTTGCTACGAGTATGATATATTAAAATTATAACCTTCTCAAAGGAATTTCTAATTACAACTTCTATAATTCAGCGTGATAGCCTAATGGTTGAAACTCGGCCTCTCAATCGAGGATCAGTGGTTCGAATCCCAGGCACGCACTACTGATTTTTTTTTAAATTATGTGCGTATTAAAATTAAAATTTAATTATCACTGCTTTACGGTGAAGGAAAACTCGTGAGGAAACCTGCACATCTGAGAGTTCTCCTAAAAAAAAGAGTTCTCAAAGGTGTGTGAAGGCTACCAATTCGCACTTGGCCAGCGCGGTGGACTATGGCCTAAAACTCTCTCACTCTGAGAGAAGACCCGTGCCCAGC
>DWNE01000697.1:0-26478 GCA_018249875.1 Cecropterus toxeus | reverse complement strand
GGTAGAACCAATGTAGTTCGACCGGGGAAGTACCACCGCCACACCTATTTCTAGCGTGAAACAGTTCTTGCGTTTCGATGGAAGGGTGTGGTTGCCGGCTCACTTGTATATGAGGCGACCATCTCAGTCCTCGGGAGTAGCATCGCATATGTGGTCGACTTCATGTAGAACCCCTGTTCTGTATGAGGTTCCTTACAAATGGGCGGCAATAATCACTTACCATCAGGTGGGCTGCTTGCTCGTTCGCTACTTCATATTTAAAAAAAAATAGGGTTCTGTTTTTACATTTGGGTATGGAATCCTAAAAATGATGGTGAGAATTTACAAAAAAAATGTTACTTCACCAATGATGTGAAATCATTGACATCTCCATGATTCCACGAACGTCCATGACCAAATCTATCACCTCACACTTACCTACTACATACTAAGTGCTAATTTGTTTACAAATAACTTGCGAATTACTTATAAACTAACTTAGCAAACTATAATGTTTGTAAGTGAAATTTTACTACAAAGTATTAAGTATATTTTGATGAAGGTTTTGCATTATTTCCATGTTCTGTTCATGATCAACTTATTTCTTTTGATTTTTTACCAAGTCGTCCTTCAGAAACGTGATGCTTTTGTTAATTCAAATTAATGTTTATCTTAATCACGCTCTTCATACTTAATAACCCAGTTTGTTTTCACTAGTGCATTGAATTCAAAATGTTTTTACTGAAAAAAAAAATATAAGTAATTATTATTTCAAGATAATGTATACGAAGGCTCAAGTTATCGAGGGCATTGCCTTGGACCTAGTTCGAACACCTGTTTGACAGTCCGAACGAAAGTAAACGCCCACTCGCCGCGATACTAATTGAAGATATAATTGAGCTGATCGCATATTTGCTTTTCACTTTTAGCTCCTCGAACTTTCTACGCTCTCTTTGCGGAAATCACGTAGGCGTAAGGGTGTAGGTGCGTTTGGTAATCACGGTCCTTTAAAGGCTGCGCGCGCGTAATCCTCGGAAGGTTGGCATGCGAATAGCATGGGTAATATCATATCATTTACTTTTAGGATCTGGAAAACGGCCAGGGAAGGTCGATAACAGAAATTAACCTGAAGAAATTACTAAAATCGCGATAAACATAATAATAAAGGATTCTAAACGCACAGCCCCACATAATGATCTTTTTCTGTTTTGTGGGTGATATGGACATACAAAAACGAAAATACCCGAGCCAAGAATAGAAATCTAATTGCATCATTTAATCATTTGCCTGATCAGGGATCGAAGCCAGAAACAACCGCGTGTTAGACTGACCTGATCAATGCAAGGCGACATGGATTATCAAAAGATTCAGAAGTTTATCAGAATATAGATCAAATAATATAATTTACGATTATTTACTTAATACATATAATTTGCGTATGAGCGTGAAGTCCATCTGATTTTAAAGCACGCGTAATTGCGGTTTCTGTTGAAATGAAAAAAATCCAAGCATGATACGATAGATAGCACGTTGGCTGATGATACGTTTATAGATAGATAGATGATAGATACCTACTATGTACTTCCGACGAACAAGTTAGAGCCTTGTCAAGTTAAATCAATAGATATAATAATGCAGGAACATCGTTAGCGGTTACAAAACAAAGCTAAAAGTTTTTTCATGTTAAAGAGCTTATTATCGATCAAGTACGATCAGCAAGTATTTAGGTTAATCTCCGGAGATAAACGAGACATAGTATCTGTCATCGTTAAGCGCCTATTTAATGTCGGTCAATCTAACTGCTGTGTTAACATTTGACAGAATCAGAGTATTTTTTCAAATAAGACAAAACTATTCTTTGTATTGAATAAATGTTTAACGTAGGTATGTGTTACTTAAATAAGTAACGTTTTTTATGAAATTAAATTTCAACTTAACTGTATCTTGACGTAGTTACTCATACATTTAAAATATTAAGAAGCCATTATTCTATGCAGAGAGCTTACATATTCGCTTTTTTCATAGGCAAACAGCTTTTGTAGTGTTTATAAATCATTGTCATTTAGAAATAATGTACTATTTATGAATATTTGTAAATCTATACTATCTATACTTAATATTATAAAGCAGTAGAGTTTGTTTGGTTGAACGAGCTAATCTCAGGAACTGCTAGTTAGAATTGAAAAAATATTTGTGTGTTGAATAGTAAATTTATCGGGCTTTAGGCTAAATAACATCACGCTATGTTTTTAATAGATTGTTCTCTAATAAACGCGGGTGCAACTGCGTGGCACAGTTAGTGTAATAATAAACACGTTCATAATTATTAAACCACTTGCGTACAAAATACACTTATTTGTTCACGTTATGTACTTAGACGATGATAACGCAGTCATAACAGGCCGTTAGTTTAGTACGAAAAACTAATGTGGAACGCAAGATGTTAAACGTGACGTCACTTGGTGATGGCGCGTGTAGGCCCGCGCTACCGTTAACGTTTGTACCAAAACTGAGGTCTAAAGTAGCCAAATTTTGTGTAATTCAAATGTAGAATGAATTCTAAATCAAACGGTTACAACCACACGTAAATACATAATCAAAGCACCCAGAGATGTACCTACAGGGTAGCAGGCAGAACAAAATATTCATTGTCGTCCTAAAAACTCAAAATAATCTTTTTTATCAGGATTATTTATTAATTTATTGATAAACTAACTAATTAGCAATAAGTGTGACAGCGCCTATTTATAGAGCAAAATAAGGGAATCTTGCTAACATATGCCTTTCTTGATAAAATGGTTCGCTAGCTCTATTGGTGTAGGTACAGATTATTAGATTTAATTGTTACAAAGTTTTATTAAGTTATTTTTATATATTTTTTCTATCATTAACTACACTGTAAACTCTATTTGTACTATACTCTGTCATGTAATAGGATTATTTGGAAATAAGAAGAATTGGTGTTAGTTGGATTTTAGTGACGCTACCAAGTTAAATGTATCATCGTCCTGTCTTTGCGCTTATTAAAGCTTTGCTTTTAATAAAGTGTAATAAAACTTTAAACTGTGATAGTTTTTGATTGAGTAGATGTCTTTTTTATAAGAATGCAATAGCAAATGAGCATGCAGTCCGCCTGATGGTAAGTGGTTACCGCTGATCTTAGCCATCTGTTAGCAACTTCGTATCGAACAGGGATTATATAGTCGATCACAATTGCTTTGCTATTCCCGAGAACTAAGATAGTCGCCTCGTATATAAGTGAGAAACGCATGAACTGCTTTACATTAGAAATAGGTGTCGCCACACCTTACTTGGTACTTCCCCGATCTAACTACATTGGTTCTACCACCTGGTAAATTAAATAAATAATTTAATATTTCTGGAACGCGGAAGCGATGTAGCCATGTTTAAAAACATGAACTTTCATTCCTTTAAATTAAATGCAGTAGTTTTAATTTGAAGCAACTTCAAACTCACAGTCAAAGAGACAAATAAAAATGCTAAAGACACTTTCATTTTTATTATATGAACAGATAAGTAGTAGCAGATAAGTAGTAGTAACAAAAGAACATGTAGCCTATTTGATTTATTGTAATTCTGTAAGCTGTAAGCAATAATTAGAATGTGTCAGATATCTTCCTTAGGAGGAAACATAATTATATTTAACAAAATTATTAGTATTCGTTGCAAGAAAGAGTAATAAATTGGTAGTAAGTAGTGCATACAGTAAACTGTAACTTGTGTAGGGGCGTAAACACATAAATTTTGTCTGACATAACAAGACTTTAAGTGAAATCGGAGGTAAACACCGAAATACGAAAGCGGAATATAATGTAAACAGTTTTCGGTTAACGACAAAGTGTTAGGATCTTTGACTCCGGAAACTGGTTCTTTAGGAAGCAGTTATATAAGCAACAAAAGAGGTGTCTGCATATCGTTATTCATTCTGATGTTTGCCAATGCCAGTGCAGGTGTCGGCAGCCATGCGAGTGAAAGTGACTGATGGTATTTGGGAGCAGGTTGTGTGACGTCATTGACGGAGATATTGATCTATTTTTGGTTGCATCGGATACGTGATAATATGCAGCGTAATTTTGGTGATCGTAAGTTGGTTGCATCAGGGAGAACTAGTTTAGAACTGTCTGAAATCTAATGTTAATGTATGCTGTAGAGTACAATTTTAGAACGAGAAAGTTGTTTATTCGTTCATAATTACGAACGATGTGTCGTACATCGCTTACTGACTCCTATTTGTTTTAGTTTTCTGATGATTTCCGGTGGAGCGTTTGAAAGCCTGTTTTGTAATACCTACTCGTTTGTGAGCATTTAAAAGTTGACACACCTCAATTTGGATACGGATGCAGGTGTATCAATTAAAAATCAAATTTGAGTGTGGATTAATTTATGTCTCTGATTGATTGAAATGACAAATAAGTAGTATCGGACTTGATCGTGGATTGATCAAATATATTGAGATTACAACTCGTATTTTACCTACTGTTTTTTTTCTATGTGGTTTAAAATATTTGAAATCCAACAATATACAAATACACAATCATAAACATAATTAATACACGAATTACAGTTTCCATTTATTGAGAACATACAATGTTGCCTAGAGACCAATACTATCCGGCAAGACCCCTTAAAATCGGTAAAATACCCGTGACAATCATGCGTATAAAGTTTACTTATACCCAAAATTATGATTAAAGATAACCATTATTCAATTATAATAAGTATTAAATGAAACATTAGTAACTATGTGAAAATTAAATGGCAAAACTCGTCTATAGAGGTGAATGTCCATAAATAAGCGACGGAGTCTATTAACTATTCGATTAGTCTTCAACGGGGAATAAGTAGGCTTATTACGATATTGGAGAAATCTGACTTTCGCAGCCGTATAGTTGTGCTTTTAAGTAGTTACCTGATATAACAGCGGTACCGTACCAATGGTGAATGCGTGAATTTTCATGAATGGTGTCTGATTTTTGTATAAAAAAAGCCTTGTAGTACTTTTTTTGACGGGGGCAAACCTTCTAATGGTACACCGAAGCCTTGGGAGAGACTCTGGGTTATGTGGGGTTTTTACCCACTAAAACCCTCTCGGTGGCCTTCCTCAGCGCTTCCAGGAGAATCGGGAATCTCCGATGGAACGCACCGATGCTCCCTGGCGCGGTGCCCCTCACGGCCTCATCTCCTGGGGGACGTATAACTGTCCCCTGCATCTTCCAGTATCTGCGACGACATGCAGCCACACATGCCGCCGTCGTTCTCGGGGTTGTTGGCTGGGCGCTTCGAGCTCCCACTCTAGCCGCCCGTAACCTCATAAGTCCCCTTCTAACCGCTTTTTACGTCAAGCAGGGGATACTGTAGCCGTATTCTATTCCCGGCTACAGGGGGGATTCTTGTATTACCGAAACAATTTATTTTTCACAATACCTATAGACAGGTGCCCTTTTCTGTGTTTGGAGTGTAAAACCGAAGCCCATAATGTACGTAATCTGACTTGGATCTTAGGGTCAGCTACGCATCTGTATTCGACCCAGGCAATACCCATTGAGGTTCGTATATAAAAAATGTATGGACGGCAATGATATATTCATCAAACGGGCTGTTTGTTCGTTTGCTGCTTCCTTTTTACACGACTTAATCGATGCATATATAAGTCGAATATCAGTGATAAATCTCGAATAATCTTCATTGTCTACGGTCTAGTTGCTACATAAAATATTATACTTCATTTAAAACCAATCAGAGTTTCATTTCACTCAATTTCTTTACAATATCATTTTCATGGCGACTAATTACGGATCGTCGGAGAAACTTTGATTCTCATGGACTTGACGTGGAATGAAAACTTGGGTCTGCGTATACGAATTAGGTTTATATAAAGTTGGTGATAGAGATCGGAGTGGCGTGCGCGTTTTGGCTGAAGGTGTGTGGCGTTGCACGGTCGCGTAAAAAATGGGTGCGAGCTTGTTTGGCCCGCTTCCCACGTTCTTGCCGAGTGTGCCCGCCGGCCCGCTTTCGTGCAGTCCCCGCGCCGGCACACCACATACATCACGGGGTGACATGTGAAAAATGCGGATTCATACCCATTGTTAATTATTCATTTCATATAAAAATGTGTCCAATTGATCCTCTCTCTTAGACCTTACAAGCTATAACTAAACCAAGTTGCTTTTCCATACACGTTGTTGCACATCAATTATTTGTCTTTGGTCGATCTCTATAAATTGTAAGTAATGTAATGGGTATTTAATAATTTAGAGAGATAATATTACTTACGTTACGAGGAATAAGATTTCTTAGTCCTATGAATTAGGTGTTAAAAAGAATTTAACTAAAACATAGACTAATTGTCTATTATGTGTAATAAAATAACATTAATTAACTCTCCATAACTATCTTATATATAACTTCTAAGAAGGTACTTATATAATATGTCTTTTAATGTTGAATGAAAGGTTCGTTAACCCCATACTCTTAGAAAACATTAGGAATACAAACAATAGAAATTTACTTATCTCCGAAGCCAGTAATGAGGGAAAGCATTATTTATTTGACACTCTTCACTCATAACTGTCCGATACATTAGTTTAGCAACTGTTCAAAAGCTGTTTTGAAACGTGTGTTTACTACAGAAATTATTTTGCAAGAGTTCATTTTGTTTACAAATCAACTTTTATGTTTACATTGTTAGTCTTTAATAGCTTAATACTGTAATCTTTTTGATTTTGTCTTCTCAGTCCTGTATTGTGACTGATCAGGAATAATTTTGAAGCTTATTAGAAGTGGTTAAATCAAGGATACAACCTCATTAAACCATCAGGTTCAGACCAACAAGATCCTCTAGAAGAAAGTTTCCACGAGTTACACGGGAAATCGGCATCGCACAGAAGACACCCTCTATTAGCACTTTTAATGTAATTAGCACTCACCACAAACAGAAAGGCGATAGTGAGCCTCATTTCTCTAACGAACTTTCACTGGGACCGTGCTCGGCAAGAGCATGGTGGACGCGCGCACACGGTATCACGGCTCGCCACCGACTGTAATACTTTTGCAATGCCATTCTCAAGGACTGCACTTGGATGCAACGCAGCTGTTTAATAGCTTAATGTCACTAGCCCTAAAGGAAAGGAAGCAAGATCACCGCCACTTAGCTTCTGTCACAACTGCCGATTTCGAGAATTGAATTAAGCTGAACACTGCAATTTGGTTAAACTGGTAATTTAGCAATTTGTGCACACGCTACATGAAAATTGCGGGCTGTGACATTAACTTGAGGAGTCTTTAACGAAGAACACGAAAGGGCAAAATTATACGAAAGACATAAAAACGTTATAATGTATATTGTAATTTCAAAAGAGATATTTAAAATGGAATTTCGTAATAATTTACAAATGGTACTTCTGGTTCTCATGTTGTAGAGTTACGATGAAACTGCCTACCTACAGTACTGATTGTATCTCAAATACTGTTTGGTGTCCCACAAGGAAACATCATAGCACCAATGCTATACTTACTTTATGTGAACTATTTAGTGTCCCCTATTATCATAGATGCATGTAAATGGTGGCCACGTTAGATTAATTACTTCGCAGAACCATGTAGTCCATCTGGATTAACTTATTATAACACATTCTATGTCCCATTGTTAGGTCGGTGTCAGGTTGCTCTGCATTGAGCCCTTTCGAAATATGTATTTCGGCATGCGGATTGCTGAAGGAAGATACCGATTAATATTCAAATTACCCACAAGATCTCCAACCTACTGATCACTGACCTAGCAAGTGAAGCAACGTAGCCATTGAAACATGGAAGCGTGAACGAATTTTTATCACTACTTACCCAACAAGTCCCGGTCGCGTCTGACATAGTCTGACTTGAAATAGGCTAAGATCTACACGAGCCGTGGGGCTAAGAGAGGCGATTCCATATACATATATCTTATGCTAGTTAATTGCTAATCACGGCTATCTCTGATTGTAAAAACTGATGAGATGATAGATATAACTAATGAGTTGAGATCATCTATTGATCTTATAAAAGCCATAAATCTTAAAGTTCTATTTCTTTAGAGAGACATGATATTCTTAACGAATTTTGCCAAAATCTTTTGATGGATCTCTTTTGATTTTGGTGTGCGTAGCAAAATATTTAGTATATTATAGCTATTTATTCCATTACTTTACTAACATTACAGGAAAGCCTAATTCGTTAGCTAATGTTCTCAAGTATGGTAGTATACATATATGAATTATTTAACATTTGTCAATGTATAACTTATATAATGATTTCTCTACCACTCTCTTGTTCTAGCGCTAAACATGCATCTATTCAAAAGATCACTCGCAGGTTTTTAAAATGAAAAGCTTCAACATTTGGTCGATGGTAGGATTTCAGCTTTCGTAAATCATTAACATACTATTTTTAATAACAACATTATGTCTCTTACGTATCTTCTATTTAATAGATCTGTTACTTACTATTTTGAAGAAATTAATCACCATTTCATAAGATAAAAAATAAAAGAAAAAGATACATTTTGTAAACAAAAAAATCTGCGCATTAGTAATTGACTTAAAATAAGTAGAGCAGATCTACTAGAGATCTAATGTCGGTATGATACAATAAAATTTTCAAAAGTCCAAAGTGTATTTTATGTAAATGTGCATTCGCAAATACCGCAGACAGTACCATACTATTATCATGGCCACGCTGTCTCGACACAACCAGTCATTAATCATAATAATATCTGTTATTTCACGGTCTTAATTCGAGGCGCATCACGTTACATTACTAACTAATTCACACGACAGAAAAATTAGGTTCCGCTTGCTAGCTAAGAAAGAGTGTGTGCGAATGAGTAGGTCAGTCGAGTAATCGCTTGCTGCCCGTCTTAGCAACTGTCTCTTTCGCTGTTAAGTCATTTTCTAATGTGCAAAAGGGAGGGGTGGATGCGCGTGCGCCGCACCGTTATCCCGCGACGATATCTTGAATGAAAATGGCGTTTTCTCTCGCGCCAAAACAATGGCGCCCGACGCAAGACGACCTGCTACTTAAAAATCGAAAGGCACCGTCCTTAATTAAATTTTAATTAGTTTGCTCAATTAGTGTCTGTGGATAATGTTGTGCATAATGTTTGTAAATGTCATTCTAAATATGTAAGCGTTAGCTGGTAATTACTATAATGTATACATAGTAGAATTTACTATTACAACATTGTAACTCTGTGTAACAAAGTTACGAAGCTGATAGATTTTACCAAATACATTTATTTTCTTGAAGCTCGATAGCTCATCACAACTTTAATGTAATTTTAAGTGTCTGGACCGGTTACTTACTTGACGTAACTTTTGGAGAACGGAAATATGGTAACGTCAAAAATATTACTATCTCTAAATTGCTTCGTTTGACATCTACACCATAATAATGTTCCACTTCTGTGCAACAAAAGTAAAACTTTTGAAATATATATTTTTTTATCTTAAAAATATAAAATCTCCCAAAAATATTTACTCAATTATTTTTTGGAGATTTTACATTTCGTCGCGCCTTCAAATATTCAAGGGCGTCCAAATGTAGGTATATCACCGCGTGTACGAGTTTAACCAGAGGGTACACAAGAAGTCGCTCCCGGTTGTTTTAATTGCAGTCTTACGACATTTAGTTCTAAAATCTGTTAAACTACTAGCGCAATAGATTATTTATACTTTGAGATATAGAATTTAACTAACTTTTAAAATTACGGACAAATATGCTAGAGGTCCGGCAATTTTTAATGCTACAATAAAATCTTCACTACACTCAATAGCTTTAGAAAAAACGGTAAGTACATATATATAGAAAATGTAAAGAAAGAAATAACCTCAAAAGCCTGCAAGGAGTAGCTTGCAATTAGCAAGTTGAGTTAAGATAACGTAATTAAGAGGGTTGAGAAATAGCCATTAGCAACGTAAACAAAGAAGAACTGATGTTATCAATAGAACCAGTTTGGTTTGAGCGATACCACCGTCACACCTATTTCTAGCGTAAAAACAGTTCATGCGTTGCGCTGAAAAGGTGTGGATGCCGATCCACACCTTTTCAGCGCAACGCATGAACTGTATTGACTTAAACCACATCCATCTTAGTTTTCATGAATGGCAACACAACTATAATTGACTTCAGGTAAAGCCTATCTTCCACGTGGACTTGATTACAGATGACCATGGGTAGGGAGTTAGGGATCAATTAACATCGAATACACAGCATGCTTCTTTGTTACTTCAACTAATAGTTTTATAAAAAAAAAAACTGTTCGGAAGTAAATCTGTCCTTTAACTAAACTAAAAGTTAAGTGTGAAATAAAAAGGCTTTACGTAAGCTTTAAGCTTTTGTAGATCACGATCATGAATCCTTTCCTTTCATATCTTAATGATATCTGCTTTCTTTTGAAACTTTTTTTTTATTTTATTAAATCCAATAACTTTCGCAGACCGCTTGGAAAGTACTTAACCGATATTGCTTATCGGTGTCAAAACGAATGTAAGCGTTAAGAAAGTGCAACCACTTGCAAATTACAAATACACATATTAACTTTTTATGTACGAGCTTTTGACCGTGAAATTTAAATACTTAAGTATTGTATGCCAGGTAGTGGCAATATATGTGATATCACTTTTGCTACTTCCTGCTACTACATAGTTGCGATTAAAAAGTTTCCGGTAATAAGGTGAAATATTTTTTGTGAAAGAATGAAAGATTTATGAAAATAAAAATTCCACATAGTCTCCTTCTATTCTATCAATATACTTTATATAACGTTTTTCAAGACGTCTAATTCCGTTATAAATAAAAACATTTTCTTAGGTCTCGAAAAGCTCCTCTACAGCGACAATGACCTCTTCATTATTATCAAACGTTAAACCTCTGATGTATTCTTTTAAAATAGAAAAAAAAGAAGTCACTGGGCGCTAAGTCGGGTGAATATGGCGGGTGCTTCATTAATTCAAACCCTGCCTCTTGGGTGACAGCGAGGGCTACTTCAGACCGATGCGCGGACGCGTTATCGTGATGCAAATGCGCGATAGAGCTCAATTTTTAATTTCTTAGCGATATTTTTTTAATCAATGATGCATAATATGGACCAGTAATCGTCGCTCCTTTATCTAATTTACTTTAAGAATAAAAGACAAAAGTATAATTTGTTTCTAATTAATTATTGCGTAAAATATTTTATACAATTATTTTTGAAAGTCTGTGCTAATCTTTACTGAAATAAAAAATTATCAATTTTATTCAATAGTTAATAACAACATCGTATTTTTAAGTCTCGAAGGTAACGTAAGTTGCCTACTCTATCTGAACAAGATAACGCTATCTGGAACATTTAAATCTAACTTACCATACTATAATAATTATTTAAAATGGGTTGACTATGCTACAAAGTGAAAAATACCTACCTTAATACGTACATTAATAGAATGATCGATCGACATATATTTTACGGGTTATCGAATTACCGCTTAAAAGGGTCATATAACGTTCCTTTAAGGATTTACTCAGGATGATTATTATTATTTATTAGCATGTCAATTTATTATTACGGTAATTTATCATTACGATAAACCCGTAAAGGTCGTATTTTGTACTTCGCTCATATCCCGTATATCAATCTTCCAGCGCGGAAAATTCATTGACCCAAAAATAATCGACACTTTGAGGAGTCTCAAGCGATTAAAATCCCTTTAAGTAAAAGTTTGGTGCCTCTTGTGAAGGTTTATCTCTATTATAATGGTAATAATTAAAATAACTAAATGGTTGGGAAAGGGACGAAGATGCGAACGAAAGCTCGTTGACAGAAAAATTATATTGATTTAAAATCACAATGATTGTAAAGATCATTAGATTTCATTAAGTTGCCTACACTTAGTGACATAATAAACATGTTTTTGATAAATGTCGTTGATAGCAATATGACAACATTAGCAATTGCAAACATGTTACGAGTATTCCAAAATACCCTTTATTATCCTGCATGTAACTGCTTCGTTCCAGGAAAGATTATTGTACACCTAATTTTTCTTCAAGTAACAAATTTATTTGATAGCAAAATGACAGCACTGTTAAGTGTTAAGTGTGTGTAAACTTGTGTGTTTATAACAGCTTATATGTATGTATGTGCTTCATTACCCAAAAGCCAGTGGGCGTTAAATTAATGTGAGGGCCGCGAAGCTCGAAAGTGTCGGTATCCTTGAGAAAGTCAAATATTGATACGGACAGTGCAGCGCAGTCTATCAGCCGCGTCTACTTTCTACTCGATCGTCCAACGTTGCATCTCGCAAGTGGGTCGTGCTAGGGCTGCCACCGTATTTTCTTTTAACAACAACCTTTTTTTTATAAAAATGAAGTAAGTAAACGAGAACGAGTACAAGTATTTAGTACCCTCAGTTCGAGTTTATTACGTTTCCTTTAAACAATCACTGTCTACGTTTTCGCCTATACATTGCGCATTTATGTTACGTACGTACAGCGGTTTATTTTACGTAGTATTATAAACTCATATTAAGGAATCAACCCACCTGGTGGGCTACTGCTGAGAAAAGACATCTGTATTCTGCAAATGCCACTGTGTATATGATTGAATATTTCAGTAATACCAATATAACGATATAGCGATTTACAACTGTTTTGCTAACAAAACATGGGTGTTGTTAGCAAAACAGTTGTAAATCACTATATCGTCAAATTGGTCTATATTTTGGATGGTGGGATATAAGGCAGATATACTTACTACTTACCATTTGTGTAGGTAGCAAAAGATTATGCAGTCCTGTTAGGAAATACTGCCGCTCATATACCGCTAGATTTCACAGGTTATATACCTTCTAAGAGTATTTCTCACCACACCCGTTAAACGCAACAGCATATAACATTGATGTTACAAGGGCGCAATAGTTGTAATCATGATGCCATTACAATTCAACATCGTAGCGTTTTAATCAGACACAAGTAAAAGTAAAACATATCTTATTTAAGGTCCTGTCCCGATCCGATGGGTGGTATGTGCAATATAAGAAAAAAAAGAGCTTCACCATTTTTTATTTTAAAGGATGATATGATGATGATGAAGTAACGCTCATAAGTGACAATTTCTGAGCGCCACATTTTTTTAGCGCCACATTAAATGTCGTTTATAATATCAAAGAGGTGGCAGCCCTGCTCGGTACGTGAGACATGTGCAAACAACTCTATTTCAGAGGCCGCCGTGTTGTTTGCATATCGATGCCGATTTAAACAACAATTGATTAAAATAAGTAAAACAAGAGCAATTTTTGACTTTAAATGGTAATTCTAGTTTCCATGAACACAAAAAAATGTAATAACATTTATGGTAGAGCTAAAGTGAAAGTCGTACGACTTATTTGTATTATTTTTGGGAAGCATTGTTGATATATGAAGTAAATGATCTTGAGAAGATTTAAAGTCATTTATTTATTATAATTTACAAAAACATTAATGTTAATAATCTCTAAGTAAATCGTCACAAATATATATATTTTAGAAAATCAGATTTTGTTTACTAAACACCTTTTAAGAATTTGCTGTATTCTTCCTGTTTCATAAAAATACGAATAGTAGCCTATAATTTGACCAGCCCAATAAGCTACATCCATGAAATTTCATGTAAATCGGGTTAACGGTTCTAGTGTCATTTAGTAACAAGAAACACACACCAACTCATTCTTATATATTATTAATATAGTTTATATTAATCAGATCTACATTGACTTTAATAAATAATCTTACTATAATCGATTTATCACATCGTGAGAACAAAAGTGAACAACTCCAAATATGGGCAATTTGAATTAGAGACTGAAAGTACTAAACGCATAAACGCTTTCATAAAAACACAAACGCTTTCTACATTCATAGCCCTACGGTAGGATTTTCTCCTGTACCGTGGGTGCTTTGGAGACACAAAGATGAGTACACAAACACCCAGACCCAGTACAGAAATCTAAACTCGTCATTCACATTTCTGTCTGGTTCTGATTTTTTTTTATAGTCCATCGCTTAGCGAATTAAAAAGTGATGGTTTCGTACCGGAAAATGAAAAACTTGAATGTTACGCCTCTTTTATAACCGCGTTTCAACGCTCCTCCCGCGACTACAGTGACCGTTTCGTTCGTCAGTTTGTTGATTTTGAATGGCCGAAACCTAAATTGACCGTTATTTTATTGACGAAAGAAAGTACACACACCAAAATTGGATAAAATTATAAGCGTCTAGTGACTTAAATTTTATTAGGTCGTTTGATAGATGGGCCACTCAAAATTTACATGCATATAGTACTAAATTGACATATTTTTGAAAGGTACTTTAACCGAGTGTTAAACTAACAATTTTTTTTTCAAATGCACTGAAACTTCCCAAAATGCATTTATAGGATTTTCCATAAAGTGCAAATTTCCTATTAGGTCACTCTCATTCTCATGAAGCCACATTTGCAACTATATTACGAGTATTAATTATGAGCAATATTAGTATACAAATTACTTAATCTATTTCTTCATCAGTATTTTTCTGAGCTTCACCCAAAATTCGTCTGATTTTTGATCATTCCAGGAGTGGTATATCTTCGTCCTCAATAGATACTTTAGTGTTATCGTCAAATATTTATTTTCTATTTCACCAATTTTTATTAACACTAGAGGATCAAATGAAGTCCCATCTTCAAGAAAAAGTCGATGATACTCAGCTAAATGAGTCTCCCATCGACACCACTGAGACTTAGCAAAGCTGTTGCTTATAACTAAAATGATGTACCTACTTTCATTGATACTAGCAGACACAGCTTCAGCTATGATCGATCCTATTTCAAAATCACGTTCAAAAATACATAATTTTAAACGAGGCGAAGTTAATTCTAAATTAGTTATCATAGCACTTACAAAATCTTTGTCTTCGTTACTGTAAGATACGAAAGCGTCATATTTATAGCCTTTTTGGAGCGCGTCGTCTGCTTTTATAGACTTTCTAATGAATTTCCGTCCTAGCGCAACCTTAGATAAAAATATCCAATAAGTTATGTATATTCTGTATTTGTAAATAAGTGTTGCCAGTAGTATTACTAAAATAATTGTAACTAACGTTGGAGCGCTCCATACTAAAACAGTTAAATTTGATGCCTTAATGTAAGCCGAACATTGAAAGGATGACACATTTTGTAAAAACAGCGCTACTCTTTTGTTCTCCCAAATATCGGGGCTATTGCATAGAAAAGATGAATTATAAAAGAACTCTTTTACCAGCCTGGAACCGTTAACATTCAGCCATGCATATGTTTGATACATAGAATTACAGTCACAAACGAACACATTGTTCATGAAATTTATTACTAATGAACCATTACTATGGCTTTGTAACAAATAATTTATATCTAAAAGCATATTTAAAGTGAAATGTGTAATTTTGTTCTTTCCCATGTAAATAATAGAAGGTCGCACCTCATATGTCAAAAATAATGGCTTCCACCAAGCTCCCAACAAGTTGTCTCTTAAATCTAAAATTTCGAGCTTAGTTAATGGTTTTAACATTTCTGCCGTGATGTATCGCAGCACGTTTTTCCTAAGAATTAAAGTTGTGATATTAGGCATCTTTTCAAAAAGATTGTCGCTTTCTTCAAAATTACTTATTCTACAATTATTTAAAATTAAAACTTTTAACTGATCAAGGCCTTCAAAAATCCTTCCAGTTAAGTTCACTACCTGTCCTAATGGATTATTTGCTAAATTTAACAACTCTAAGCGTTTCAATGGTTTGAAAGTTCCTTCTCCAACATAATAAACAGAACTATTGTCTAAGTTAAGAATTCTTAAGTCTTCTAGACCGGTAAAAGTATAATCAAAAATAGATCTAATGAGCAAGTATGCCAGGTAAAGTACTCGCAGTTTCCTAAAATTCACAAATGTATTTTTACCAATATTATAGTAATTATCTGAAGGAAAATCTCCGTAGTAAGATACATCCAAAACCAAAAGACTACGGCTGGGGCTATTTACTTGTTGCAATCCGTGTAAATTGTTTCCACCTATTAAAAGGACCTGTAAATTTGGAAATTTTATTGTATCGAAAGCATTAGCGCCAAAGCTCAACGCGAATACTCGTCTCAGATCAAGCTCTTTAATATTAGTCATGATCGGGAACGTGTCGTCACATACGCTTTCAAAGTGATTATCAGCGAGAATTAGTCGTGAAATTGTAGTCATCGCGATGGTTTCCATCAAATGTCGAGGAGGCTGCTTACGAAAACCCATTCCAGATAGATCAAGAAAGGTCAAATTAATTCTATTAATATACATACTAGTCAATACATTACTTAATAATAATGCATTTAAATTATTTTGACCAATATTCAAATCCTTTAACTTTTTTAATGGCAGAAAGCTATTTGGATGAACATATTCTAGATTGCATAAATTAATTTCAAGTCTACTTAAGGAAGAGCCCGCCATAGAAACGAAATCATGTTTAGATATGTTTCCGAAACGATTTTCTGATATATCCAATCCCTTGAGGGAGGGTAAAATGTTAGGCTTGATTAGTGTTGCTAAATTAGCAATATTAGTGAAACCATTATTGACTAAAGATAAGTTTCTGAGATTTATCAATCCCTCGAAAGTTCCTTGTTGAAGTGATTTGAGACCTGGATTAAATGAAATGGAGAGTAGTTCTAATTGAGTCATGCTCTTGAACAGCCCTGGTTCTAAGTACTTTAAGTTCTGGTTTGCTTCTATTTTCAGCTTCTTAAGATAATATAATGCATCCAAGTCGCCTTTTAAAACCTTTATTATGTTCGAAGTTCTTACTTTCATTAACTCACTTTCCATGACCTCGACCTGAAAAATAATAACGATTAAATTATAATTACCATATAATTATTTTGTATGCATTGTAATGTTTATCGCTTCCTTTTCTATTTTTTTATTTCTATGCGCATTATTTTACGAATACTGTCAGTGCCACTTAAACATCTACCTTAACTTCACTTAATATCACACAAATACAATCTCGAAGAGTAGGTTCAAACGACTTTAGTATGTAATGTTCTAATATATATTTCATGCTATATAGTTATCTGTACATGCAGTTCACCTGAGTAAGTGGTTACTACCGCCCATGGACACCTGTAAGCAACTTCATATAGAACAGGGGTTCTATCTGAAGTCGATCACAGATGCGTTGCTACTCCTGAGGACTAAAATGGTCGCCTCATATATAAGTAAGCCGGCAACTACACCCTTCGACCGAAACGCAAGAACTGCTTCACAGCAGTTTGAGCTTTGACTGGCATATACAGGTTTTGGCACTCTTTCAACCATCATATGTAATTTAATATCTCTTAAATTCACTTAGTCATTATTATGATTAAAGCCAACTCGTGCCTCATAGCTATCAGGCTAAAAAAGGTGGTAGCGGTGATTATTACTTATTAAAATCACAGCTAGTCAAAATGTTTAAAATTCATAATATGTACTACCCACGCCTTTAAAGATATCAATAAATATACACTAGTGTAAATAAAACATAATTATTGTACTTTGGAAATACTTTAATTTGAGTAATAATTTAATTTGAGTGTATTATCATAGTATAGTTTTATTCTTCACTAACACAGTCCTAAGTTTCTTCCAAAATTTTTCGGGCTCGCTTTCATCCCATAAGTGGTATATTTTTGTTTTTAAAAGGTACCTTAAAGGTGTTGTTAAATATTTGTTTTCTACTTCGCCTATTTTTATTAATACTAATGGATCGAATGTCGTCCCATCTTCAAGAAATAAGCGATGATACTCCGCAAAATTCATTTCCCATCGACACCACTGGGATTTTGCAAAACTATTACTTACTAGTAATATTACATACCTACTTTCATTAATACTATTACATACACATTCGGATATAAATGCTCCTATTTCAAAATCTCTTTCGTAAATACATAATTTCAAATATGGCGGCTTTAATTCTAATTGTGAAATCATTTCTGCAACGAAATCGCTATCTTCACTACAATAAGATACAAACGCATCGTACTTATAAACTGTGTTCCGTGTGACTGTTTGTGACGTTTTCCACATCAACCGTTTCCCTAAAGCAACTTTTGTAAGAAATATCCAGTATCTGATATAAATTCTATATTTATAGACTAGGAAAAATATAAATGCTAATAATACTAAAGTTATTAATGAAGGAGCAGTCCACATTAACAGCATAAGATTCGATATTTTGTTATACATTAAGCAACGTAAGTGTTTAATTGATGAAAGATAATCTGCTACGCTACGGTTCTCCCAAACATCAGGGCTGCTGCACTGAAACTTAGAATTTGCAAAATATTGGTTCAAGATTGCAGATCCATTAACTTGCAGCCACATGTACGTTCTGTACATAGAGTTACAATCACATATAAAAACATTGTCCATTAAGTCAATTACGACAGAATTATTCTGTACGTTCTCCAGCAAATAATTTATGTCTTGAATCATGCTTATAGTAAAATGTGAAATTTTATTATTAGTTAAATAAAGGTAAGGTGGATGAACACCAGCAGATAAAAATAGTGGTTTCCACCAGGACATCAGTAGATTTCCACTTAAGTCTAAAACTTGCAGGAATTTCATAGGTTTTAATGTCTCACTTGTGATGTAATACAAGTAATTCTTTTGAAGTATGAGATGTGTTAAATTCGGCATCATTTCAAAAACATTATCGTCGTCGTTAAACCTCTTGATTCCACAATTTTTCATAATTATAATTTTTAATGCATTTAAGCCTTCGAACATGGCGCTAGTTAGATTTGAATTAGCGCTTAGTGGATTATTTGCTAAGTTCAACATTTCTAAGCGCCTGAACGGTTTAAAAGTTCCATCTCCAATGTGAAAAATTGTACCATTTTCTAAATTTAATATTTTTAAATTCTCAAGCCCTATAAAAGTGTAATTAAAAATCGATTTAATGCCATTGTATGCCAAATTGAGAAATTTTAATTCATGACATCTAGTAAAGGCATCTCTATCTATCTCATAGTACAAGGGACTATCATATCTTCCTCTGTTATGTGACAAGTCCAATATTAGTAATTGTTCATTCGATATATGTTTCTTGTGGATCCCAGGTAAACTGTTATCTCCCAATAGAAGTACTCTGAGATTAGGGAACTTTGCGGGTCGAAAAGCATTCTCACTGATTGATATTGCGTATACGCTTCTTAAATCCAACACTTCAATGTTAGGCATTCTTGGAAAGGCATCATCAGATATAATTTCGAATTGATTTTCTGAAAGAATTAGCCGCCGTATTGTAGTTTTCGCTATGACGTTCATCAGAGGCGCGGGTGGTTGTTTCCGGAAGCCCATTCCAGAGAGATCCAGTTGTGTCAAGTTTATGCCGTTGTTCTCCATAGCCCATAACAAATTAGCTATTAAACTACCATTCAGTTCATTTTCTCTCATGCGCAAAAAATTAAGGTTTTTCAAAGGCAATAAACTATAAGCATGTATGAATTCTAGCCGACATAGATTTATTTCTAGTCTTCTAATTGTTGTGCCCCTCATGGGCCAAAAAGCAACTGCAGGTATTTTCTCGAAAGAGTTTTCTGATAAGTCTAATCCTTTTAAAGATGGTAAAATATTCGGTTTAAATGCTGGCGTTAGCTCTAATATATTTGTAAAACCATTATTAACTAATGTCAAGTTTCTAAGGCTGATAAGGCCTTTAAACGTTCCCTCGTGTATGAACTGCAAACCTGTGTTGTACGATAGAGACAGTTGTTGCAATCTTGTTAAATTTTGGAACAATCCAGGCTCTAAGTACCTTAATCGATGATTTGCTTCTATCTTCAGGACAATAAGTTGATTTAAAAAGTCTAATTCCGTTTTTCTGATTTCAAACATCACCGTTGTTCTAACTATTAGATAATCGCTTTTCATGGGTACCTAAAACCAAAAAAAGAAATATCTTTGTATGCCCTTTGAAGTAACATAAATATTTATCATGCAAAAGCATTTTTTATTGGAAACTAAAAACCGTAAATAATTAATTTTCTAAATCAGCCTATTGAAATTACCTCAAAGCAATTGATTTGTATTAGAAAGGTCGATTAAATATAATAATAATTATTATAATATTCAAAACCAATAGCAATAAAGCGAAACGTGGACAAACATACTTATCTACACATTAAAAGCATGATTTCGCTACACGCGTGTAAACCAGTATATGAAAACACGTTATTTTTGCACTAAACTCATACAAATTAAGACAAATACTAAAACAACACAAACGCATAAACAACGTAAACACTTAATTTTTAAGAACGAAAAACGGTAAATGTATGTATATGCATGGATTCCACCATGAATATGATAATTAAAAATACAGTTTAAGCTGGATTTAGTTTTTGACAATGGTCATCGGTCACACCCGACTTAGTTTAGTGCTTAGTTGATGGCAAATTTATCCAACCTTACATAAATAGATAAATCTCTTAGTGAAATCAATGATTCTTATTGAACTCTTAAGCCCATGACAGTCAATAATAACAATAACAATAGCAAGCAATATAACATGGAATGTCGAGCACCTTGATCCTTGGGCAACGTTGTACGATGTATGATTAATGCAAGTTAAACTATAGATATTTCCGATTCAATTTCAATTTAAAGTTATAAGAAAACATTCCCCACTTCCTCACTGAACTGCACCATAAATCTGTTGAAAATCTGGAAGTTAATATTCTCAAAATGTGACACGGCTTTACTAAACCAAATTGGAAGATAGATACAATCCTGCTGTAATTTGTCAGCAGGTGTGATGCTTTCATACTGACATAGAGACTAGACTTTCTTATTTCATCAGATTGTTACGATTTTCTTACGTGAATGAGGCTAACAAACGGTTTAATCAACGTCGATATCTCAACATAATGTTATTATAACTAAGACTAGAGTATACACACGGCTCCAGTTTACATTAGGATTAGACCGACGTAAGTAATAATGATAAAGTTATTGAAATATTACTTCAATAAATAGAACATAATGAAGATTGTTCTGTTGTTCAATATTGACGAACTGCTTGTTTTAATGCTCTTTGTAAAATATGCACCTGAAGGGGCTCCTTTATATGAACATATTTTTGAAATTTTAAGTTCAGACTACTATTACTCCTAAAAATATCCCAGATCCCTTCGATATTTTTAAAACTCCAGAACACGTGGCAAGATAAACTATATTGTTTTTACAAATAAACTTACGGATAAAATTAAACTGCAACGTAAAACTAGTTAAAGAATATACAAATTCAAACGCCTGTTAGTGTACAAAAAACTACAAATACTTATGTAGTCTGCTTACTGAAGAATTACTTCGCATGTCTTAACTAATGCTCAACGATATGCAAACCCAGCAAAGAGATGTTGTTGTTACAAGAAAATTAAAACACACAGACACAGAAAAGCAAGCAAAACTGTTATATGATAGAGAACAACACAAATTACCTTAGGAAATCTTTTACAATCGTAGTTCCCAAAACACACCACAACTTTGTGATTGGCGCTGGCCCGACAAATACAGCCTGATGTTTTGTCCTTGCCTAACTCCACAGGCAGAGATAGAGACTCTTCGTCAGGCGGGGACAGTATATTCTTAGATATATCTTCATACTCAGCTAGAAAATTGCTTCGAGCATATTGAGCGTAACATAAAAGGAGCCATATAAAATGGACAACCAACATGTCTCGCTGAACGTTGATCTGAAAAAAAAAAGTCAAATGTAGCTATTTCAAGTCAGGTATAAAACTTTTCTCTTGACAACATTTACGTCCTACGAATACGTTGATAACATAAATAATGAGAAAAATACATATTTGTATGTAGATAATTGATGTTGCAAACGAGCATACAGTCCATCTGATAGTGAGTGGTCCCTGGCAGCCAACTGTCAACTGAAATCGACCGCAGATTCATGGTTGCCCCTTAAGGACTAAGTTGGAATGTCTTTTGTAAGTTAGTTGCCTTACCACATTTTAAAAGAGGACACAGTTCAAAGCTTGGTGACGAGGTAGTAATACACTGTCAAGAGAGGTGGTACTACTAAGGAGGAGGTGGAGGTAAATAGGTGTGGCGACACTTATTTCTACCGTGAAGCAATTATTGCGCTGAAGTGGAAGAGTGTGGTTGCCGGCTCACTCATATGAGAAGATCATCTCAGTTCTTGGGAGTAGCAACGCATCTGTGACTGACTTCAGATAGAATGTCTTCAGATGTTTATAGGCGGCATTAACCACTTACCATCAGGGTTGTGTCATGCTCATGTACTAGTTCAATCTCTTGAAAAAATGCCCGGCACTGCTCTTATAGATTAGAAATAGTTATAGAGATGGTACTAAAGGCGTTGAAGGACAAAGGTTTCTACTTTATACTATTGTCGTCTATTTCACAACACCGTTCAGAGCCATTGTACGTACCTATCATGAACCAAACATGTTTATTTATTAATTTTACACCGTCCTTTAATCTTCTAATCCACTAAGCAAATTTGTGTCGTCACAAAGCAGACTACAGCAGTATTCATAACAAGTTCAATAGAGAAAAACAATGACGTGGTGAAAAACATTGCAACTTTGTTGTGAACAACGCCAATGCAGGTCAAACCATCAAGCAATTCCTTGAAGAAGAAATCTAGTTCCTTTACCGCAGTGGAGAATTTAGAAATATTTTAAAATCAAAAAGTCTAACTATCGTCTTATACCTAAGTAATATAACATGTCTTTGATTTATGTTTAACGCTATTGAATTGAGGTAGCCATATTATGCTCCATAAAGGTTCTTCCAGGGAATTTAATTAGGTATCTGTTTTTTTTTTGCTTACGAGGAGAAATCTTCTAAAGATATTGGACCCTTTTGAGGGAAAGAGTTGCGATTGATTTTAAGATTTTTATTCATTAAAACACCTTAGTGGCCTCAATATTTGGAAAGCCCGAAATGGAATCGCAAGAAGACAGATTTTAATCCGTAATGCATCCACTATGCTGGGTTTAAATAATTTGATGTTCTGAATATTTGAATTGGATATGGATAGGACTTACTACGCCATAACGGATTAAACATATAATAGCATGCATCACCTGTTATAAATAAATATGTCAAAAACTTTGCACAAGGTTTAAATAAGTTAGATAACAGTGATAGTACGTAGTAAACTGTCCATGGCTACATTATTCTATTTCCACAAACCTGCAACGTTACCAACATCTCATTTTCTGCCTTTTTAGAGGTAGCTTTGGTCTTATTGTCGGAAAGGTTGAAATAAACTTACCTAAAGCTGATTGAGGCGTAAGTCATTTGCATAATAAGTAGCCCTTCGTGGACTAAACAGTCAAATAACTTCGTAGGAATAAGGACAGGGTAAATTTCGCTCATTCGGGACACATAAAGTCGTATAAGAAACTACGCTCGAAGATAGAATGGAACTGAAGGAACTGGTAACTTAGCTGACGTCGTTGTAGCAAAGAGGCATGGATGAGCGAAATAAAAACTTGTTTAGTTAAATTGCTCATTCGTTCTAGAAGATGGTCTGCATTTCCCCAGCTGATCTTAATGGGATGGTAAAATTCTGGCTACATTGTGCACGTGACGTTGGGGAGGTTTTTCCAAGATAACAATCGATGTAAACGTCAAATAACGTAATCGTGATTAAAATTAGTAGACCCTAGTACTAGATTGTAGTAAGTTATTATATATTTTACGTACGTAAATTAAATTTAAAGTATAAATTCACTGATAAACACTAATAATTTATCGTTGTGACAAGCATACGAATAACCAACAGACAAATTACCCGGATTTAAAATTATGTTCTAGCTATAGTTTGTGGTTTCATTTTGCACTTTGGTGCTAGTACTTGTAACCTTCACTATTAGGTAGTACATATTTACCTAAACTTTGTTACAATATTGAGGATGAGATATGTATGTTACTATTTTACGACCAGTTCAAAGTTATTGTTTTGTTTCTTTAGATACATTCTATAAGTACCTAAGACAAAGATTATTGAATCTCGTAAGGTAATAATAACGATCTAATAAATTTTAATTTTCACTAAGTACCTAATTTGTCACAGATAACGGTTGAAAGATCAATGTCCAATCACTATTTTAATGTAGATACTGAAGTTTCCAAGAAAATCCTCAAAAAATCTTCCCTTGTATTTGCTCAGCTATATTATTGATATTTCTAATTAGCATACTTGTATGGTCGTATTGAGGTTAAACGAGCTGATAAAGATACTTATCGAAATCTACGAATCAAATTCTGACGGTAAGTATGCAGATATTGAAAATTGTAAGTAATACTATTAAAATAAATTTTAAATATGTTCACAATTATGTAAAAACGTATACTGAAATTAATAAATCCGCCAGCAGTGATGGAATAGAAAACACTCATTATTGTATTTAGACTACTTATAATAATGCCTTCTTCAATTTTCATATCATCAGTGCTAATTTAATGTCCTACACCATAATTTAATACAGTTAACCCAAAACCAGATCTAGCTTTCAATTTTGAACTTACCTTTGTAGTTTAACTAACGTGACTTTAATTCTAAAATTCAGTCTTCACGAATAAGCTTCATCCAATACTTCAATCATGTCATTAACACTTCGTATCACTTTTAATTTTCCACTCGTCAGTCACTTTTTAATCATCACTTCTAACCCATTATTTACGAATGTACTACTTTTCGCATTTTCTCTGCGCAAAACACGTCCGTTTCCTCAAAGCCGTGAAGCACCGAACGATGTTTAAGTTGGGTTTTGTCTAGTGTGTCACCCATTGGTCCGTCTGGTATTTGTAAATGTGATAATATAGTTATGAGATTGAGATACGCTCTCGAATGTTTTGGAGACAATACCTTTTGCTTATCAAGAGATAGTCCTATATGGCGCCTGTTTCCGCTTATTTGCTCTTTATATTTGTTAGAATTTGTTGTGTTTTGTCCAAGGTTCAACTTAGATCCGGTAAACTACGAGCAAATTTAAATGATAGTCTTATTCAAGTCATAGTCTAATGTAGAGGTTGGCTAAATTAATCGCAAGTTTGTATAAAATTCTTTATATTTCTCATTTTTTTATATTATTTTATCTTTCTATAAAATTTACGAAATTCTCAATTAAAATCAAATTAATTATGTTTCTGCATAAAAGTTTGCGGTTTCTCATAACGATAATGAGTCATTCAGTTTACTGACATAAAAGTAATATAACATTTTTTATACATTGTAGATATTACCAAGATGTTATCTTCTGTCTGTGATCATCTAAAGTATTCGTGATGTGCCGTCATAAATTTGCAAACTCCTAGTGTAAAGTACATATTTATTTAACGCCATCTTAGCCTCTACGGAGTCAACAATGACTCGCCTGCCGTAGAAGTTAACAAAAATCTCGTTTTAACGCTGTTAAGTCAATATAGAGAGGCGGCATTAAGATGTGAGCGTAGAACTTCTGGATCATATGCAGTGCTTCCAAATGAACTGTAATCACTGTAGATCTACTGTATTTTTAACTATTTACTGTATACTGTTATGGTAAAAACACGGTGTAGGAATATACGTATTTGGCAGCAACGTACTTTTTAGCAAATAAAAGTAGATTTTTGTATATTTTTAAAATTATAACTTTACTTTAGATTTGTTTTTTTAGAAAAGTATACGAGGAGGCGATAACGACCTTTTTTTTGGTCTTCGAATTGTAGAGATACAGTTGAGAAAAACAAAAACGTTATATTAAACATGTTGTTATACAAAAAACAGAATGTTTAATAACAATAAGCTAAAACTGAAAAAAAATTAAGAAAGTTTTTTTGTTGTTAAATTATGATTTTTAAGTGGTTAGGCGATATGAAGCCGATTAAAGCGGTATTAAGTTCTCTCAAATATTTGTACTCTTAAGTTTTAAGCGCGAGCGGTGAACATCTAAGTACTTAGTTTTGTTGTTTACAAAGTAATATCAAAAATATAAAATGGTGCTATTGGATGTACTCAACATGTTTGGCCAGCAACATCCTTACACGGTAGTGATTGCTTACTATATGTCCTTTCTAAGACCTTCTCACTTACCGGCGGTACAAAAAGTGGCTTGTCGGTCGCGCTGCATGTCGTTGTGGAACCGGGGCAGTGTGGACAGTTTCGCAGAAGCGACCAGCTACCTTAACTCAACCAGTTCGGTAACGGTCAGCTCGCTAAACTTGTAGCAACATAGTAATATTACGTCCGCCGTTTTTAACATACTTCGAAGTGTTAGACAAACATATCAAGATAATCCGCACGGATTTGTTGTCGTATAGATTACTGTGTACTAGGGATGTTACGGAGCTTCGACTCCGATTCCGATAAGTCGGAACTTCCGATTGTTATTACACCTTCGGTTCCGACTTCGGT
>DWNE01000696.1:0-26497 GCA_018249875.1 Cecropterus toxeus | reverse complement strand
CCGGATTCGTCCAATTTAGAAAAAAACTCTTGGAAATTCTTATGCGCTTAAGTAATAAAATAATATTATTATTTTGGACTATCTTCACTTTTTTAAACATTCAATGACTTTTATTAATTATGTATGAATTAAAACAGTAAGTTAACAATTCGATTAAGGAATTCTTTATCCTGTAAAAACATTAAATGTATGGACTCTAGCTACAGCACACCATTATTTACTGTCACTGGATTTTTACAGTTGATAAGCCTTCTACAAATATTTTCTTTACGACGTGGTCGTAAAATGCGTATAAATGAAGTATATGAAAGGCACACGACGAGCAATGAAATACCTCAGTTAATTTTTGATAAGGCGATTTATAGGTACTGTTTCACAGTTTCAATACTTGTGTTATGTTATTGTTGTGTTTTTGATTAGATAACTTTGAAAAAACGTTGTAGAAGCTTTTATTTGACATTATATCTGTTTACAAATCTTGCAAGCAAAATTTGAACTACTTGTCGAAGACCGATTGAGCTTAAATCTTATATACACGTTTGATTTGGTTCACAATGATTTTAGTCAATTCATTTTGCGCGGATAAGGGAAAAGGTCCGCCATTTTGGAAATATATCGGATCTTTCCCGTATTATAACCTTTCCCGATGGTGGCCCAATTATTATTATTATTATTATGCATTCCTTGACATTTATATCAAAGTTAAAGGGTTGTACGAGAAGAATAAAAAAAAAACAAATCCAATGACTATTAAGAAAGTATTTTTTGAAAACTTAAATTAATTAATTTGTCGCATTACTTGAAATTTTGTATAATTTTAAGTTAATACATTATTGGTACATATTTTTACGTAGTTTTAAGTACAGCTTTCCATTCCATGTTAGTAATGTATTTAAGTTACTGTGTAGGTATCTTCGATTAGTAGTAACTTAAATTCAGAAAAGTAATTTGGCAGGACAATTCCTGACTCTATGCCAAAGAGGTCGTCATTCACATTATGATCGTAGAAGGGAGAATACGCGCTTACTAATGAGATATTTACTTGAACTTTGAAAACTGTTAATATAACACGTATAAAGATTGTAATATGTTATGGTACTCACGATATGCGGTATCTCGCATATTGTTATATATCTCATATCGTGAGTACCCCTAACATATTAAAATCTATCAATTCCACGATAATATCAGCTTAAAATGTATAGATTGCCTTCCAATATCGGAGTATACTTCGAAGATCTGAGAATGATACAAATTGTTATATTTGTCAGACATTTAGCTACGACTGTTTTTGATTTTAAACTTTTGGAACTACTTTTGAAAGTTCAGTATTTTAGTATATTTCTAACTTGTGAAAAGATGCCTAAAACTGAAATCAATCACTTTCATATAAAGTTGGATGTAACAACAAAATAAACGTAGAAGTATTTCCAATATAAACAGAGGTGGTACATTTGTGCAAATACTTTTACAGCGATATTTAAACAGTATTTTATTCAGTTATATAAAACTTTAATATCTACCAATATTAAAATTAAATTAAACAACAACGCAATAGATATATTGTATATATGTAACATTTCCCTTAAGGTACCAGCCTCATTTCTTCTTACCTACTGCGTCTTGAAATTAGTGTAATAAAGTGTACTGCCCGTAGGAACACGTTTGCATGGTAAAATAATTCAATAACTTTATCTGCGGTGTTTCTAAAAAATATAATTAAACAGCATTTCGTAAACCAATCCACGCAAAGAAGGGTACCTGCTTACTCATATTATTGGTATGGTTGACTCTAGTATATTTTTTGTGCTTATGGAAAAAACGTGAATTATCTGCTACGTCATGAACTTTACAATACATTCATTTTGTTTTATTTTATGATGTATTAACTTCCCTTCACTAAGGCCTTGGGGACGATGATTAAACAAGTGAAAAATTTTATCTGCCACCCGTATTACTTGTAAAAAATCGTCAATTCGATTCGAAGTGGGTTTAAAATAGAGCTTATATTGACGCAGCTGTTTCCTAGACTTTAGTGTAACAAAGAGCTCGTTTAGACTATTTACGAAGGTTTTGTTTTGGTTCGAACGCATCATTTGTAAATTGCGCGCAATGGTCGCGAATATTCGGCATTGCGGGATGAATATCAAATCGGCAATTAATTTGTAAACACCAAACACATTCGGAATAAAAAGTCCGGTGCACTCTCGACTGGCCTGCCTGTCATCCCCGACGGCGGCTCGCCACTCAGGTGTATGTAGCGTTACAGACAGGTAGTGCCGCACACGCACGCTTTCATACGCTCGCATTGTTGTCATCTCGAGATATAAAGGCAACTTTGGAATTTTTCAATTACGAATCAAATTACTTTCGCGGCGGTAATTTTGATATCTGTCGCAACGGTGCGGTTAGTGCCGTTGAAAAGCCCGTGTCTCGGACTGAACTAGAAAGTGCTCGCAGTTATCAAAATGAAAACGGATTACGCGATGGATGAAATGCAGAAGAGTAAGTCTGTCTATTATTTAAAATAGATAGAATTTTTTCTCTAAGTTAAGTGTGAAATTAAAAAATATAGTAGTATATTTAAGTTGATTAATATATACGGATATAAACCAATATTACTGTTTTATAATGCGTGTTTGCATGCAATGCAATTACCGTGACAAATATATTTCCGATACGACCCAGATTTACGGTAGACTGTTATATCACAGAGCTATAAAACGTTAATCGTAAACGAAAAGGAATATTATGAAATGTCGATATTTATTCCAAATATTGCCCTAACTTGATTACTATTCTGTCGTCAAGCAGTTTTACGGGTAAATAATGTTTATTGAAGTTCAACATTGTAATCAAACACCGGTACGCTTAAAATTGACTTATTGCTATTTCATGTTTAAGGCGTCGTATAAAAATTTATAACTCAACAATTTTTATCAGATGAATAAAAATAGGTTATCAAATTATCTTGATTAATCGTATAAAGTAAGCAAACCTAATTTATTTTCAAATAATGATTACAATGTTTATTTATTGATAAAATTAAAAAGTAATTATTTTGCACTATTTGGTAGGTACAAATTTATTTATGAAATGTTTCAAGATTCTTTAGGGTTCTTTGTACGGTAGAAAAAGTGGTTTAATGTTGTGGGACAATTAAATAAATAGTTCTACAATATTTCATTATCGTTAGGCCATGTAGAGTTAACTATATCGTAAACTTTTAATACTTATCTTATCCCACATTATTAATGATTATACTCCCGCCTCTTCGAAAGCTATTCACGAGATTGCATAGAAAATAATAGGGTAATCCTGAATAACCTGATAGGTTATTCCCTAGTCCTGACGAGTTTTACTGCCAGGTACAGGACCTCTCATGGACTGGTTTGATATTATTAGCTCCCTCATTAATTCTAAGTACTTTTTGCTGCGTTTCTTGATCATGCAACTTTTTTATATAGTTAATCTATGCTGTGATTGTTAAATAGTTATACAGTTTCGTGTTGATAAAAGTAATAGTGAAATAGTTTTTTAAAAAATAATATTTACTAAAATTTGATTAAATAAATATTAATAAATAAGATTTAAAATTTTACCCAGCATTGGTACGACGACGAGGATAATCGTAGTTTCGAGGTGGTTTTAATAAGATGGCATCAGCAACAAACCTTTTTCTACCTAAATGCAGCAGTGTTTGCATTGTTTTGTTTTATAGAATGTGATAAAGTAAATTTCCTATCAGCACAACAGGTATTCCAAATTATTTTTTGTTGTAGCTACAATCAAGCATAATAGATAATACAGTTCAGCTAGGAATTGGTTCCAAATGTATTTAAGAAGTTTAGAATCATGATGGAAGTACCTACTGGTGCAATTACCGAATTTCGGATATTAACACACTACATATATTAAAAGCATGAAAATATGTATATTAATACACGAGTCATAAGAATATATAAAAAGACAATCTGTTATCAATATAGAGCAAGCACAACTCTCACAGTTGAGACGATTTAAATGTAAACACGACGTGAACACTTGACACTGTTTCAGCAGATGAGATGTTTACACAGAATTACTGTAAACTTTTTACGTACGAGTAGCAACTTCTGAAGGAGCTTGTTTATCTTAAAATAAACGGAAAATTTATACTTTATACAGGTTGGCACATATGAAGAACATATTTTAAGTGTGATACGTAGCTATTAAAGTGCACGTTTTTTTTATTAAATTTCTAAGAAATGCGAAAACTTTTGAATTGAGCTTCAGATTAAAAAATATTAAATTTTATAGAGTTTTATGAAAGTAGTCCTACTGCGCTGTACTGATTATGAAAGATAAGATGTTATATCTCACTGAAATAGTATCATATAATAATTTCATTTAAAGCATTTAATGCTTCTGGTTACACTCGCGTAATTCCCTGTCAACAGTTTTAATATGCTGGATACCCTAAAAGTTAGAAGGGAGTATAGGAATATTAAAGTTCATCAAATTATTGTCATAATGACATTGAGAGCGGTACAGCATTAAACCGTTTTCAGATGTCGTGTAAGTAATATTATTATTAAGATTCAAAATGTTTCTTTTAAATCTTCCATATAAAATTTTCCTATTTCAATTTTCAATTCCTAACTAAAAATAAAAAAATAGTGTATGCTTATTAAATACAGATCTGTTTTATTTACTAGCACGTTGGCACTAAACTTTTTGCTTTTTAAGAATTATTTAAGAAGTAAAGCAAAAAGTGACAAGTTAAATCGGGCAAAAAATCTCAAATTAACACGTTAACAATGTAATCAAATATAATTGTTGTTAAATACTACTCGTTATGTGGATCTAGATGGACAGCTTGCCGCGTATACCGCGATAACAAGTATTTACACGAATATTACAAATAGCGCATAATTAAAAGCTGTATCTATTTCGTATGCCTTTGAATATTACATTTGGCGTGACATCAGAACATGATTTGAACCTCTAAGGGATAAAATTCGGTGACCACGCGCACTGTACGCTATCTATGATAGAGATAGATAGAGATATTTATATCCAGCCTTAGTGATTTCTTAGGGAGGCAAATATCGACTTGTCAACCTGGGAAACCTACTTTTAAACTCAAAGTTCTGAAATCTTTGGGGTACATACTTATAATATTATTCTCAAAAGTTTGTGTACTTTACTGACTTCTTGCTCGGAACAGTTGAATATGCACAACTATTAGAATATAATAGAATACTCTAATAAAGATCACAATGACATACAATGTAGACAAGTCGTATGCAATATGCGGTCTCATCGCTAGACAGCGATCTCTTTCAGACTACCAAAGGTAAGGAGAACAGGAGTAATAATTCGGCAGTTATTATTATTTAATTATTACGAACTGAAACCCGTATCAGCAAGTGGAAAAGTAATCGATGAAGACGATTAATATTCCTGGACTATGCTGATCACTGCACAAAAATGCTGTTTGGAATTCGAAAGCTTATTACGTCAATGACTCAAACATTTCTTAGACTTTTGCTATAATAGCATATTAATTACGCCTGATATGGAATATAACGCACTATTCTGCATGTCTTGCGGTTTTTGCGATATCTCCAAGAATTGTGTTTCATTCTTTTCTTCTACTTTTATATCGCGTTAATATATGGTGCATATCTTGGTGGTTGGCGATCCATTCATAGTTCAGGTTATAAAAACTTTCCTTGTTAACCACAAGGATTTATTATGTGGAACTTGTAGGTACTATTGCGTATTTTTCTCCTCCGTTTCCTAAAAAAAAAACTGATATACCTATCATCTACCTATATTATGAAGCACAATAAACTATTAACACCATCTTCAATATTTAAGGTCAAACTCAACCACTTTTGCAAATTACCTTAATATAACGATAACCCTTGTAAGAACTACAACTCTTAACCGCTGGTTTATATACCGATACGATACGATACCGACTGATGCGATATTATACCGATTGCCTATTTACCGGTATTCCTATGTATACCAACAATTATCAAATATCATGCACCATTTGTTATTCACATTGGTATTACTAACACAAAAAAATATAATTGCTCTTACAATTAGGTCATGTAAAGATGGCGACAAGTATTTACATTGTACATATTAATGTTATGAGATTGTCAATAAATCATGTGTTTACGCAATATAGACCTCAATTATCAGATGGATACAATAAATTATTAAAACAATTAATTGCCGCATATTTAATTTTTTCTATATCACATATCTCATACGTGTTTTTTTATCGTAAATAATGTAAAAACGTAATGACTGCATTACATAAATTGTACTTATCTTTACAAAACATCTCTTAGAAGCTTTTTTCTTTATTTCTTTAACTAGTGCGAACTTTAACTACCTACATGTGCGACTTTTACGAATTTCGATAAAGAAGAGTATTTAAAACGAAACCTTAAAATGAAATATTGAGTTTGTATATTCAAGATGATTTCCAAATAGGAAGTAGTTTTAAACTATCCTACCCAAGTTTAAAAACGGGATCCTATTACTACTATTACTAAGTCAATCCATCTATTCTAGGCCTCTATGTTCTAAATACTATGACGATATACGATGGACAGTAAAGTTTTACAGTGCATGTTTTATTATGACTACAACAAATATGAGTCGTAACTACAATAATCAAAACTCTCTACTCTATGTTTTTTAATAAACCACAATACATATTTTCAAAATATACCACGATACGGAACCCTCTGTATGCGAGTTCTACTCGTACTTGGCGTATCTTACCATATTTCCAACGCAGCATTAACTGCATAATCGTTAATAGGTACTGTAGATACCTAATCTTCATAATATAATTCTCAAACTCGTCACAATAAATATTGTATTCGTCTTAAAGGTATACTTGTCTAATTATTATTATCTTCTACAGCGACGAAATCCATCATCGGCGTCTCCGACGTGGTGAACAACAAGTTGCTGTGGCGGCAGCTGTTTGCCGAGCTGCTGGGCACGTTCCTGCTGACGTCCATCGGTGTGGCGGCCTGCATCACCATCGGTACAAACGCACCCGGCGTCGCCAGCATCGCGCTGTGCTTCGGACTGCTCGTCGCTTCTATTGTGCAGGTATGTTATTAACCGTAATATCACGTAGTGTCAGTTCCGTTCTGATCCGTACCCATATCGATATTTCGTCTTAGTAGAGTGTCCAGGTTTGTTCACACTATGTGCACGTGCGTAGAGTATAGAGTTCGAACGTCGGTCGTTCTTTCGTTCGGTAGTTCGTTCGTTCAGGTCTTTATATAACACAGCTTTGGACCGAAAAAAAGGAGATTTTGTTACCTGTTTAGCTAATTTAGAAAATGGAATTCTTAATAAATAATTTGTAATAGTTGTGCATAAAATAATTATGTCATTTAATTTATGTTTTGCCCTAATTGATTTAGAATAATCTTTGGTTTTATGAAACGGTATAATTTAAGTTTTTCTTTATTAAATTAGTAAAAACTTTATTTTAAATACACGATGATAAAAAAACGCATTTTAAAATAAATAGGTACATCAAGCTTAAGCCTGCATTCGTATAAAAAGTGTATTGACCAAAATAGAAAGGTCGTAATCTGACTGTGAATTATGTAATATGACCACAAAAGAAGAAGCGCGGGCATTGCCTTTTTAAACAGGTTTTATGGAAGTATAGCGACGCCACAGCATACTACCGCTGTATATTACGTTACTGGAGATTGGCTGGTTTATATATGGTACATTTAGATGCAGATTATTAATTACCAGCGTATATATATTTAATACAAGTTAAATTGTAAAAAAAAACCTACATCTGTTATTTTGTATCGACAAATTTAAAAGATATTGCACAATATCTTTAATACCGGTTTCATTATCGATATTTTTGTATCTTTCTGTTCTGTCTCGCCCAGACTCGTGCCTCACCCACTAGTTGAGGCCTGACCATTCTGGACCATATTGCTAGAATATATTATTTAGGTAAACATAATTATCGATATATTTTCCATACGCTACATTTTATAGCTTTGCTGTACTAATCACTTGACACCTGTTTTATGTATTGTAAAGTACACTATAAAATTAAAGTAGAACGTCATATCAATCGTAACTAAAACAAGTTGCAGTTTTTATCACTACCACTATCACAAAATACCTGCACTAATAATAAATTTACACACGTATCTAATTAACACAATCGTTAACCGCAACATTATTGACGTCAGCAGCGTTTTCCTTTATTATACGAGTACTGGGACATTATCATAGTAGTGCAAAGGAAACGTAGTTTATGATAGACATTTTATCCCGCTATATAATTATATGCTACTACATATAATAATAAATAAGTAATATTATTTATGAACGCATTACAGTACATAATATATCCATATTTTAAACGTTTCACATGCCTTTTCATAACCCACGTCAAAAATAAAATTAAAGTTTTGCGTACTAAGTTACCAGATTAGCGCTGTTGTTTTTCTTTGAAAAGGGGTTTGCTAAGGCTCATAAAGTTCATCAAACATTAAAAATAAATATTATTATTGATTAATTTGTAAATATAGTTAATGGAAGATAAAAAATTAAATAGATTATATACTTAACAAATAAGTGCGTCTACAAATGTATTATGAAGTTCGGAGTATTAGACTTTATTAATAAAAAAAATAATATTATGTTCCTTTCACAAACATAAAACTTATGAAGAATTATTGTAAAAAACTGTATTTTTTATATATAGTCAATAAAACTGCAATATAAAACAAAGTAATTTATTAAATGAGGTATTCCAACTCACTCCTTAGAAGTAGAGAACGCGTTTGTGATTAACTTGAGGTGTCAATTTTCTGTCCCATTTATATTTGATGGCAGGTTCCCATGAGCAGTAAATCTCCGTTTAATATCTCGTGGATTGCAAGTCTATTTACACTTCCATAAAAACATAATTAGTAATGGTTAGAATAAATTTCATCTTTAGCAAGTCATAGACATGATTTAAAAAATCTTTTAACAGTAAATATAATGTACTCGTAATACTCCAGAACGCGTGCAGCCTTTTTTGAGAAATTTTTGAGCGAAATAATTGCCAGCCCTCTGGCTTCATGCGAGGATAAATCCAATATATGTAAAAACATTGAATTTCTTGCTATATAAAGATCTTGAAGGACGCAGTATTTCACAGAAGCTATCTTTACGATCAGTTAACAACGCTAAAGTAGTAACGGTGATCTAATCGCTTAAACATACAGCCTGAACTGCTTAACTAAGATAACACTACAAGATGTGAACTTACGATAACTCTTATCGACTGTGTTCGCAAAACCAGATTTTCTTTACTTAAACGAAGTAGAACTTTAACATGCTCTCCTAGTAAAATCAACTGACTCTCTTTTTGCATAATATTTATGTTTTAATAAGATGAATTTTAACCAAAAAAATAACAACGTAAACTATACTGATTCGATCTTGCAATAAAGAAATTTATTATTATGAATGCTGAATTCATAAAAATAAATTTCTTTATTGCAAGATATATTACAACAAAGTTATCAAATGCATTTAATTGTTGTATTAACAAATTAATAAATTATATTGGATAATATGTATACATTAATAATGTTAAATAAAATGAAATCTCTTAATTTTGTATAAGCCTACGGAGGTACTTGCACATTACCACCAGATCGGAACACGTTCTTACTACTTTGAGTCAGATATAATGTACAAAACATTAAATCAACCGTGAGACGTCGCCAAAAGAGAAATATCCTTTTAAATATACTTATATCAAAATTGTGAAATAGCTGTCAAATCTAGAAATATCAAATAGGCACATAGAAACTGCTTAGACAACTTAGAAACCGCACACCGCATCCGGCGAGCCCATGGGTAAAGGGAATATAGAAAATGTTGTATGCAATGGCAGAGAATAGGACAGTTTAGTTGATGTCCGGCCTTTCCCACGCGGTCGCAGACCCGCAACCACTCATGTGTTAAATGTATTACACATGTTCCGTTCAATACCACTAAAAGGCCAATATGCAAACAAGGCGATTAATAGACCTTGACTTACGATTACGTTTTGAGTTTTCTAGCACTTGGAGCCTACGTCTAGTTTTATCAAAAAATCAGAGTGCAAGTTTAGTTCATTTCGAGTTATATAGTATATATAGTCCAGATTAAAAATATACTTTTGTAACTTACAAAATTAAACCATGTAAAACCAGAATAGAAATATCGAGAAATATTTGTATTGTTGAAATAAAGAGGTAAACGGGTGAGATTAACACGGATATAGAGTATTTGTGTTATGAATCTTGTTGTTTTCGTTATACGTAACATATACTGATTTATCAAACATTTAGTAAAAAATTATCCCAAAGACATAAACCACCATCAATGGCAATAAATAATATATGATATTAATAATAATACTAGGTATTAGTTCTGCGTTGAAAGCATTGCATTATTAGATTATTACTGAATAGATGTAAAAGCACATGGCTTTTGTCACTGAACCTTGAATCATGACATATTTTTTAATATCATGACAAATATTGATACAAATGATGTTAGGTATAGTATAAGAAAATATAATACGTATATAACTATCTAACTAATAACTTCTAAGTGTGTTAAGGATTCAAAAAGATAACCATAACTAATGTGATTTTATTTTAACTTAAACATATATTATAACTTCGTTCGAGAACACTGTCTAGAACAAATAAATATATTTGAATATCATGATGCTTAGTGACATACTTTTGCAGTGTTTTTTCTGTCGATCCTCTATGTGTTAAACAAACCATGGAGGAGTGTAATCGAGAATGGAGTGGTCACGAATACGGTGTCACGCTCACGCCTAGGCATTGCGCAAACTGATCTAATGTTTGATATATCAGCAACATACACAGAACAATGAATCAGCGTGTAATTATTGTACTTGTAGAAGCGTAAACTAGGCAATAATCCATCAATTTTCGAAACAGCTAATATATTAACCGATTTATTACCTTATAGAGCTAATTTTATTTAATGTATACGCGTAGCCCTAGCAATGATCCAACGTAGGCACGTTACCAGATGATAGAAGCAGTGTAGTTGCACCGGGGAGGTATCACCGCCACACCCATTTCCAGCGTGAAGCAGTTCTTGCATTTCGGTGGGAGGGTGTGGTTGCCGATTCACTTTTATATGAAGCCACCAACTTAATCTTAGCAATGCAATGCATTTGTGATTGACTTCAGATAGCACCCCTGTTCTATATGAAGTTAGTTACAGATGTCCATGGGCCGCAGTAGCCACTTACCTTCAGGTAGACTGCATGTTTGTTGGCTACTCCAATGTAATTTAGAAAAAAAAGACTTAATATCTTGTAGTAATTGTAACTGTGTAGATACACAGTAGGTACTGCGCTCTGATATACATAAATTGAAGTTCATTTAGTTGATGACTAATGACTCAAATGAACTTGATCTACAACTTCATATAAAAGTAATATGGTTGTAATTAGCGGAATAAATCTTAAAGAATATAAATTAAGTTGTTTACATAATATGAGATTACAGATCGGACATATTATGAATGCAGTTCTTAACTCAACCTTTTCAATTTTTTATGGTGTCTATGGTTTTAGGGTAGTGACTTCGAAATATATGAATAAGTTCTAAATAAAAACATACAATCCTTACAAAGCGAAATGAATACAGAGAGTGCCTACGGCATATATGTCTAGAACTTTAAATATAGGGTGTCTCAAAATTAACGCAAGATTTAAATTAAATAGAACACAGTTCTTAGTCTTTTGATTTTTTATTTTTTCATTGAATCATAAAATACATAGAATAGGATTATTTATGGAATAACAAATAACAATGATTTCAAATAAAAAGGAATCTAATGTTGTTAAATTTCACGATCTAGTGGGCTATTTTGATCACCGAAACGAGAGAGTACACTACCTGGGAAATGAGTCACGCAGTAATTGAATTGTTTCACGGGCTTTTACAAGTTGAAAAATGACAGTTGGCGAAGTTTTCCAACTGTCAAGAACCCTATTTTGTATGCAATTTTCGAAATGCGGTCGCTAAGTTTCATTATTTTTTAAATATTGTTCAATAAAGGAGACTATTATTCTATTTCTATAGTGTAAACTCCATTTTTACTAACCCTAAGCTTTTAGGTGTCGAAATGTTGTTTTTTTTAAGCTTGCCAACACTTTACTGCACAAATGGCACCAAATTCAAATCTTGCGTTCATTTTGGGACACCCTATATAACGTATTAAAAAGTTTTCAATGCAATGTTTGCTGACATTCAACTTTTGACAAACAAAGTTTGTTGATTTGTCGGTCATGACCACATCGCATCGGTAACATGATTGTTATATGCAAATTGAAGTCAAGTACTTTATTGGCTTGTCTATAAACCTAGGTTAGGCAATGTGGGCGGTTTGTGCGTTCCACTTCGGTACCACACGTGGGCTCGGAGACGATTCAAGGGCAGATTTGGTAAGATGGGCATTGGTTAGTTAGTCGTTTTAATTAATTTATCGAAGGGATCGCTTTAGGCAGTCGGAATTGAATACAAGTATGTCGACCACCCAGCAATTATGTAGATTAATTGGCTATAAATATCTTCTGACAAATGTTTTATGGTTAATTTGTTTATACTACGTAACAAAACCAGAATAAAAAATAGGTGCCACCTGTTTTCTATTAATACAAAACTCTATGAATTTTAATGAACTTTGCACTTGATCTACATAACACATGCGGTGCAAGGTGACTTACACGCTATGTACGGTAATCTACTTATCACATAATATTGATACCAACACGTCTACATTAACTTGAGCTCTAATATCAATAACTTTTAAAAATCCAAAAACTAATTTAATACTGACAAGCATCTTTCGTACCGATTCATGGTTGTCAAGGGTTATAAACAAGTTATAGACGATTTTACTGTCTATGCACCCTAACCAAAATGCTTGCTTAGTATGCTCATAGTATCAAACTAGGCTTTCCTGTACTTTATGATCACGCACAATTACGAGTACACGAACCTCCAGATGTAGAAAAATCTTAGTTCATCATTTAGATGCTGATACTCAATGACAGTAGGTTTTTTGACATACTTTTTGGACTTGACTCTTATTAATATTCAAATTTATCTGATCGTATATAGATAATACCCTAGTACTTGAAGGGTAGATAACAAACATGAAGCACTTTTAATATACCTGAACCGTGTATACAACGATGAGGTGATTAACCCAAAGTATGGTATGCCATTTATCATACTCCGATACGTGTCAATTTGAACTGACGTTTGTGCAAGAACCGATATTCATACACATCGATTATGCCTTCTTAGAATCCATAAAAACTTTGGCTTCACATTTGTGATGCTCAATTTTACCTGGTACAAAAAGTTAAGGCTCCGGGCGAAAGTCTTTTATTTTATTCCTGTTCTTGGAATGATGGAAAATTTTCAAACCTGGTTATAAGTACAAGGAAGTTTGGAAGATTTTATGCATGTTTGTGATACACCTGCAATTTTAGGATGATGTAATAATACCTATTGCATCTCCTGCCATAATTTTGTAAGTATATCATTATTGTGGTAAGAACTTCAGAGAGTATCAAGTTTGTTTTAATAAAATAAAATCATGAAGTTTAGGTCATTTCCTAAACTTAAGTAATGATAGGTACATCGAAAATGTATCGTAAATGCAACTCTAAATTTTCTTATAAAAATATTAAAGAGCAATCGTCCTGATGTCGACGGCAAATTATCTTCAGTGTTTAAGAACTTTTCCTCTAAACAGTAATTAATGAGTTAATCAGTTAAGTAGGGTCTGTGTAGCAAGAACATATTAAGAATAATTATTATCGTGATTGGGAGTAGCCAGTAATTTTGTAATCATTTTTCTGTGATGCAATTGATGTAGTTGACTCTATAAATCTTACTGACCGACCTTCAAATGTGATGAGTTTTCTAATAGCAATTTAAGGGCTTAAGACATTCACAATTAGTAACTTATTACGCAGTAGAAAATAATTATACATTAAACTAAGTGGACAGGCTGCCCTACATGTTCCTTGAGAAGCAATCATAGAAGTCCATCTTTTTGATATACCAAATAATATATTCGTTACTCGCATTTGTGCCACGTAATATCGGACTTAAACAATATCGCTCCCTCTATTCCGACGGATGAAGTCAGAGGATACTATCACATAAAACCCAGGAGATAGACGACAGCATCTTTCAGCGTATCACCAACATCCACTGCAGTCACCAACACGAATACCAGGAGTGGTGGAAGGGTTGATGCATGTTCGTTTGTTACTTTAAATAAAAGAACTCAAAGAACAAAGTCATGTGATGTAAAGTGCTTGAAGAAATAATTGCAACTGTACTGAAATTTACATATATATATACATACACTATGTATATTTTATGATGTACATAATTATATCTGTATTCGAATTATATAACACGAATCCGATGTATTGTGAGAACTTATGTTAACATCTTGGAAGTTCTAACATGAAGTTAGAATCTATGACTTTATGACACTTCTGAGCTAAGTCTGAATGGTCCTAGAGCATAATTGTCCAACCTGATTTGGTTAGTTAATAACAATAAAGTAAACATATTTATAAGCTATCTGTGTAAAATATAGCTACAGTTTGAGTTCACGAATCGTTCTGGAGGTCGACGTATGGAGCTTTTAGTGCAGTGTGGGTAAACTTAATTTGTACGTGGAATGATGTTGTTTAAGAGCTTGTTAAGTGTTAAGTGGTACTAAGTTGACTATTTGCAATTATTTGTGTGTCTATTCCTGCCAATCTTTAGTGTTTTGTAATGAACATAGTTATGTTTACTGTTGACGCAATACAAGAAATTAATGTAGGTAGCATCGTATCTTTTGTATAGTATAATGCGTAGGAATGAAATATTTCACACGACAAAGCGTGGTATGAAGATTAAATTATTTATGGTACTCGTATGAAAGCTAAATGTCGCATCAAGTTCTTGCTTACACACGTATTTTTATAGTGAAATAGACAAATTTGTTTTTAATAAAGTGGCAGTAGCAAACAAATATGCAGTCCATTTGATAGTAAATGATCTGCTGCAATCGGCCATCAACCATAATTAGTGCGTTTCTATCTGAGGTCGAGTATAAATGCGTGTTTACCCCTGAGAACTTCATTAGAAAGCCATGTGTAAACGCTCTTACCTTACAGCTGATCTCTTGTTTTATAGGCAGTTTTAATATCTTTTCAACATACACAAACTATTAGATACATACTTGAACATGTTTTCAATGCGAACCGTAGGTGCAATAAGAAACCCGAAAATTAAAGACCTATAATTAACACGATTGACAATTGGAGGTCTGGTATGCGTTGACCGGACGGCTGATAAGAGATAAGGTCCAATTGGCACTAATTGGGGCACGGTCCAGCGAGCACAGATGTGCCGATATCGCGGATTGACTGACGCGACGTGTTTATATGCTCATTAATCACACCTGTATATAAACTAGTGTGTTGCCCGTGACTTTATCACTGTAAATGTATTTGTTTAAATTAATGATGCACTGAAAATATTTGATGCAATATTTATAAGTAGGTACGTATTTCGTACTACGTAGTAAGAAACTAATCTCAAAGTTGCGCTTTTGCGGAAAAATCTTCGAACATTACTGAATGATATGTTATTTGTTGATTGAACACTACATTACGAACTACATTGGTTCTACCTGGCAAATGTGTTATACAATGTCGAAACTATTAGGTATCGAACAAAACTAAGCGGGCTGCGGTGTTAGTTCAACTTAGTGTGGGATACTGTTGGTATATTTGCCCCGTTAGTACACATCTGCCCGGCGTCCCATGACGAAAATTTCGAATTGACGAAAATTTACTTGTATAACAAATGTAGATACCTAATAACTTTATGAAATTGAAACGTTTATGAGTATACAGCAAACAAAACTGTTAGAATAGGGTCAATGTTTTCTTTATATAAACCCTTCTCGTTAAGAGAGGAGATATGTGTCCGCCGGTGGACACAGTAATTTGAATATCTCAACGTTATGATGCTACTAGAGTAAACTCTGTTTAAATAACGAGTATGTTTTACGATTTCGGGTGAACATCAACATATTTTGGCATACATTCAAAAAGACGTACAAACAGTGTGTTTTGTATTTACATTTACATTTTATTGGAGACAAATTAAAAGCAATTATTGCTTCATATTTCACTTCATAGAGAACTTTGTACTTTGTAATGCCTGAATAAACTGCTTATTAACGCTCGACTAAGTTGTCGCTCAAATCATTAGTACAAGTATCTGTAGCCACCGACAACTGATTGAACTTTCGTTTATATTTATTAAATTTAACTATATAATAAATTTAGAGGTTTTTTCAGGAGTTTACATGTAAAGTCTTCTTCGTGTTGCCGGATTGATGAGTAATGTTTTGGGGTTTTCTAATCTAGAACAGTTTTAAAGATTATTGGAATCGTACATAAAATTGGCCTCAATCGCGTTTTTTCCTTTAGTACTCGGTTGGAATGCCTCATGTGAGAGAGACACCCATAGTTCAAACTAGAACACAACAGCGCTTAAAACTACACATAGTGGTGGTGGTGCGAAGCGATCACTTTTTAATAAAATTTATGGCAAACGAACGTAAGTGGTCAATACTAATTATGAACGTGTGTAACCAACTCCACGTAGAAAAGGGTTTTAACCAGAAGCCGATCAAAAATGTGGTGCCACTCTTGTCGCCTAAGTTTTAAGTCATCTAATTTAAATTTAGACCATCCGGTATATAAACAGTTTTATAGGAAAATACCCAGTTACTTAAATACATAGTTTTAAAAAATAACGTCATTACTTACAAAGTGATCTTACTTTCACAATAACTATTACTAATCTCATGCGCATACGCAGACCTTTGTATCATTTATCACCTTTCCTACGCGATCTGGATAAGTCCTCGCAAGCCGCGGTTGCGTAACATCATCAGCTGTCAATCACGGATTACCATCACAATGGAACAATGCAAATGAAATGCCGAGTGTCGCAGTCGTGGCGACACTGACACTGTGTGAAGAATAATCTCATTCACACATCATAACATGCTATACATGAGATAATACATTTTTCACGCTCTGAAGGATTCTTGATCTGACAAATTATGTTATGACATTTTCAGGGTTCCAAAGGGTAAAAATGGAACCCTATTACTAAGACTCCGCTGTACGACAGTTCTCTGGCCGTCTGTCCGTCTGTCCATGTGTCTGGCACCAGGCTGTATCTCATGAACCGTGATATCTAGTTGAAATTTTCATAGATGATGTATTTCTGTTACCGCTATAACAAGAAATAGTAACGGGGCTACAATACAACAAACGTGTTTTATAGATACGTAATGATACGGAACCCTTTATAAGCGAGTCCCACTCGCACTTGTCCGGTTTTTTCAATACAATAAGTTTTTAACGATGTCTTCTGTTATGGTTTTCTATTTGAAATAAACGACTTATTTAAAAAAAATGCATCATTATTGCGATCAATAAAATTTGATTTTTATGAAGGTTTGTTTGCCGCTCATTTACACTACCTTTTATTTATTACTCTACTCTCTATTATTTTTCTAAAAATCTTTTAAGTAACACGCCATATTTCAATGTCACGCAAAGCTTATTTGACTAAGACAATACTAATAGTCTGGGATCTTCCGGAATACCTATTTCATGATTACTATCATTAAAATAAATATCGTGATATAACAGTAATATTCCATTGGACCGACGTTTACAATAAATTTCCTTTACAAAGTACTAATACAAATGATCTAAAGGTAATGTAATAACACCTTTATAATATGAATATTCAATGTACCGTTGAACACAATCAAGCCCGCAATCATAAAACGTTTAGGGTGTATCTGAGACAACTATGCTATTTGGCCCAAATATCTTTTAACGACTCCTCACATTTAACTTAGGCAATATGTTATAAAATCATCACAACTGATATTCACCGGATAGGCATTAACGCTTTTATGCTTATGCTATTATTGTGGTAGGATACCGAAGAAAATACGTCCATTTCGAGTAAATTTATTGCGCCTACTTACTATAACTATGCATAAAACTTAGATCAAACTTGAACACTAAAGACTTTGTTTTACGACGCAGCACAACTAAAAACTGTTGATAATTAAGGATAATTTTCTATTGACCTCGAATATTACACTAAGTAAATTGACAGCATCTATTGTGTCACAGGTCAATTTGACCGCGGCATTTAATTAATCCTAAAAAGGTTTAAATGTTAATTTTATACAAAATTTTGGTTGTCATAATTTCATTCTTGCAATATTAATCTTCGCATTGTGTTACTTATAAATATTTTGTTAATAGATGCCTCAGGCGAAAACGTTAATTAAGTTCGCGAATTTGCGGACTTTAAATTGCAGAACTTTTTGCTCCTTTGCGAGACACCTACGTTCGATTCTACAAAGTATCCGCTAACGGTGCTTCTGCCAAATGAGTTTAAGTAAAAACTGGGGTCATGTACCTGTGGACAAATTACTTTACGTTGTTACCTTTGAGCATGACATAAGATCCAATCAATTTTTAATCTTATATGTAAAATCACAAAGATCATACGACGTGCCCTCTTGATTTGTAATAACCCTGAAATTAAATAAAACTTCGTATCATGATCAATTGATCATACAAAACTTCGTAATTAGAGGTATTTTATTCGTAATTTCATTTTTGGAATGTTTTAACGTTTACAGCTTTTGAGTTTGATTGACAAGTTAGGACTCTGTCTCGGCTTTACCTATTTCTATCTAACAAAATAATCTCTAAGTAATTATGATTTTCTCTCCAAAAGAGAGTGAGATATGTATGATATTTCGTTTATATTCACAAGGAGTTCTACCATTAAACATAAGGAGGAATGCAAATCTAGTTGCTATTTAAGTTTAAAAGCCTTACATAAGCCGCCATAGCAAATTAAATAAATCGCACTTTATTATAAAAGTACATCCATAAAATTATTAATAATTACTATAAAAACCTTCATAAAAGATACAGTAAAGTAACGAATTATCGACATACATATTATTAGTCATAAAAATATTAGCACTGTTTATTTAAATTACAGCGTAGTTAGATTAGTTTAATGATTGAGGGTATAAAACGGACGTGACCCAGATTTTGGACAGATAAACATTTTTTGCACAAATACCAAGTTCACGATATTCGTGACTCCGGGATTAGGCCGTCGTCATAACATATGTAGAACGTTCGTTCATATTAAATCTTTTTTAGGGGCTTAAATAGACGATAAATATAGAGCAATTTCCTAAATTAACTTCCATAATAATCAAATGGAACCTCAAAATTCGATTGATAATTAACAAACTTTTTACAAATGTAAGTATAGAATGTATTACATTTTTTTATGTTCTTATAATAATTTTTAATTTAATAAAAAACACAACGTATATCAAGTAACTTTTATATTCTATCCTTGATTAGGTAATTATGATTAGTTATGTTGAATGAAAAAAAAAAATTGGATTAAATATATACAGATTGAAGTGGTGATTTGAGACATGAATTGTATGTAGTATAAGGTACATACTTATCTTTAAGATTGATTGGCTTTATTCGTTTATCAATTTGGAAGGTAATTAAACAATTAACACACGTGACCGTCCGTGTTTTTCGGTTCATTGCGTATACATACTACTTAAATGTAAAAAATATTATCTTATCGTAGCCCTTTCTTTGTCATCGTTATAATATCTTTAGATGTTATTTTTAAACATCACAGTGTATCAAATCTTTGGATTTTCTTTCTGCCTTTTAACTATTGTCTTTGTATAAGGTGTGACTTTTAACTTACAGCTATTTGGATCGTAACATAAATAAGATAATCTTATTATATTTAAGTTCAGCTTTGCCTCCACTTAAATTATTAAGCAAAATGTTCGTAATAACAATAAGGTAAATTATTTTTTAGCATCCACTATCACAGTCGTAGTTGTTGTTCTTGATTTTTGTATCGACAAGATCATTCCAGTTTTAGTATGGTGGTTCGATGTGATAAGCATCTATAATGTTTAAAGGATAATGTCCCAGTACCTTTTTTATTTTTATCGACTTCCTTGAGAAAATTGTTCAATATTTTATCGTTTATCTTATGGTGATACAACAAGTGTATAATACAAACAATTCTAAGAAGTATTTCACGAATTTGTTTTTGTCTCCCATTGTTAGCAACAAACCATATATGACTTATTGTTAATTTGGTATCTGGACATCTGCTGATGTGATGTTAACAATTTATGTTTTTAATTTTTTAGTGAATTTTACTAGTTAGGAAGTAGGTTAGCCGAATACAAAGCAAATTCTTAATAACACTCTCTCAATGTTATCATAATAAGAAAGGTAACGTACAAAGTATTTTTTTTTTGTACATTAGCGTAAAAAAAAAAATTAAACGACTATTTAAAATAAAATGATAACAAAATTTAAGAATTACGAGTATTGCAATTGAAGTTTATTTCGCAAATCGGTATTCAGTTTGAAATATTTGCGTCACTGCCCATTTGCCTATTATTGTACTTGACAAACGAGATTTTTATGATTAATTGGTTGGACGTTGCCTTATCTGTTATTGACGTGAGAAAATGTATTGCGACAAATTTCAAATTCTATTGAAACTTACTATTCTCACTAATTTGCCGTTAATGCATTAAATGAGCTTAGAATAGGTAACTATTATTTATAACTTAACCATTATCCAAATAGGAGTGTAGGCGTAATGAACAATGAAATAAGAGGTTCGATTTCAAGAATTGTTACCTAAAAGCAGAACAGGGTTGACAGGGTTTAATAATGCTATGTTTTACTGTATAAAAATCCAGCGTAAAATTTTATGTCCCTAAATAAGTGCACATATAGGCTGACCCCCGGAGCAAATCATCTTTACAAAATATTTCTTAGAAATGAAAACGTGCTAAGATCTTGGTTTCGTTTTGACATCATACAGTATTTATAGTTTTACTTTTAATTAGGTATACGACATGAATACCATTTAAGTTTATAGTACATTTAAATTAGAATGAACACATTTACGTCCCATTGTTGTGTATAATCCTTGTTTGAAACTATTGTCTTGCTGTGTCTACGCAACATACATCACTCATTGGATTCACAATTCGCAACTATTAATCTTTTGTCTCGAAGCCTGAATATCATCCGGAATGCAAAATTTGGACAATACGGCATAACGATCGACACTTGACCTATCGCCGCTGACAGCTGACAGTCGGGCGGCAAATGATCATAACAAATCGATACTGACACGATATGTTTGATCAGCTCTGCGGGCTGCTGATAAATTTGTATATTGATATTGCTCAATCTGGTACCTTTGCATTGCGTGTTTGCTAGTCATCGCTCTGAAATAAGATATTTATGTAAAGTTCATATTGTTATGACATTATTATGTATTCAAACTTTGTACAAGTCATAATTTTGTGGTATGATTCTGACTATAAATCGAATTCGACTTTCCGACGTGCAAACTTGATGCTTAGAAATATAGAGGTAGTACCTATTCTTATTTCCATTTTCACGTCTGCTTTAAAATGTTTTTTTTTTTATATACAAAAGTAATTCATTTCTTATATGATTATTAGAACATAGTTTTTAATATTTTATTTATTAAAGTATCTGTACCTCATGAAGCTGACGAGCGTTCTCTATCTTATTACAACTATATATTTTATATTAAATAAATATTATTAAACTTACTCATTTTAATTGTTTAAATCGCTTAGTTATTACTAAATTGATTTTTTTTTAATTATTTTCACTTATCTTGAGTAGCTTGCATTTAAAGGAGACTATCTTTTTATTTCGATATAGGCAATGTTGTCGATAGAATCGGGCAGTATCGATGCTGCAGATCACGGCGACCTTGACTCTGATTGCCATTAACCGACTTTGACCCGCGCTGCGTTCGGCGTCGTGACGCCGCGTCGTGGCATGAATATAGAAAAATCACACACGGTCCATTTACACTTATGAGATGTTGGTTCCGTACACAAATGTAAATATTATCTAGCATTACAATTAACTGTTAATTTCTCTCGGATGTCGGGAAAGTTTTAAAAACATTGATTTCATCTTTGCAATAAAATTCAAAAATAATCAATTTCGCCTGTCTACAAGCTTTTATGTAAAAATAATTGCTGAGAAAATGCTATGTCGACTATTTCGACTACGAAAAAAATATGTTATCTATAAAATCGTAAAGTATTAATACTGCAGATTACGGCGACCTTGACTCTGATCGTCGCTAACCGGCTTTGACCTGCGCTGCGTGGAGCATGGCTTCGTGACGCTGCAACGTCACAAATATAATAAAAAAACACAAACGGACTATTAATACTCGCGAATTGAAATTCCGTACCTACTGGAAATAATGTGACAGCAGCAGAGCCCTCAATTTATTTCATTTTCCATCGTTCCTATTTTTCGCAGAACTTAAAGAAAGCATTAACCAGCTTAAATAGAACAGTACAGAATCGTTTCTGGACGGATTATGAAAGTTGCAGATTTACTTCATGAAAACTATTATTTCAAGCATACGAACAAAGTTGAGAACGGAACTCTAAAATTATTAAAATCATAGTTCGTGCGTAATTTTTCAGGACCATTTAGTAAATTTTTTAGCACTTGCCCGTACGTTGATCATCTCGCGATCATTAAAGGTAGGTTAACGAATGATTTACTGCTATGTATACCTCTAGTCTGGATACAGAATTATTTAATTACGTAAATACATATATGTAGTTTAATGAGACTGAATTTGATAAAAGCACGATATTTATATCCACAATATGTAATAACTGTCCTTTGCATAATAACGGTTAAATAATGAAAATATCTAAGAACGAAATATTATATCGATCAGTTTTTTCCCAACATAAGCTTACGAATAACCATTTGTAACTTTGTGTCTAAATTTCTTTAATTCAGATAGTAAATATATCATATTTAATGAGCTAGTTTCAGAAAAGGGATAATATTGTTAGTTATTTTTCTTACTTAAATTCTAATCTACCAGTCAGTAATTGCAACACAAAACCAAGGTCAACATACAAAATATCGATAAAAAATCGATATTATCAATCGATATCAGGTATGCGATATTTATAATTACGAGTAAATACAAACTCAACTCATAAAACGCGATGTCACTTTTAAAGATTAAGTCTTTAAGTCATAACATTGTAAGATAACCTTACACACAGACAGCTTGGTGCCGGTAATTGGGTTGGGTAACACTATCTGCCTACTACACAATACAGCACCCGATCGATATTTAACGCATAAAAATGTTTATTTGCTTAAAAATATATATGAACTGTTGTTAATATTGCGCGTATGCATGCCCCTTAGACAATACACCAAAAAGTGAGTAAAATAATTTGGTTTATCGTCAACCCATTACTGTTCCACTGCTGGGTCTTCTCTCAGAATGAGAGAGTTTTAGGCTTTAGTCCACTGCGATGGCCATGTGCGAATTGGACTTCACACGCCTTTAAGAACTCTTTTTTTTTAGAGAACTCACCTGTTTTCCTTCACCGTAAAGCAGAGATAATTAAATTCTAATACGCACATCATTTTAGAAGAATCAGTGGTGCGTTCTTGGGATTCTCGGACCCTCGATTGAGAGGCCGAATTTCAACGATCAGGATATCACTGCTAAAAATAATAATTTGGGTAGTCTACAATAATTGGTAGTTAACGGATATCTTTTTTGCTAACAGTAACAAATATGACAATTTAGCTTCTTGTATATTTCACTCATAACCTATATTTATATGTTTATTGTTTGGTAACTCATTTTGTAATAATTTTCTTGTATTTATTTATCTTAGGCTCCTTTGAAAAATGAAAAGGAAAACCATAAACGATCAAATATTTCATCTGTTTCGTAGCCCACAGATACCAACTTGTAAATAAATAGCTCCACAGTTATTTCAATTAAAGGTGTCGAAATGGTTCAAAGAAATTGCCCTTTTACCTTAATCATGTTTTGATAACTGACCGTGACATTTATTGCATTTCGTAAGTTCGTGTGAAAATTTACAAAAATTAAGTTGGTACGCCATATTATTATTAAGTCTATAGCAATACAGTTTTGAGACCAACCATAATGACCTGTTGTATCGTTACTGGACTTGCGATAAATATTGAACGATGATAGCTATAAAGAAATAAACGTATTATCGATAGGTTGTACTTCCCAATGGTTTTAGTTTTATATTAGTAATTTTTTATTGGAAAAATATTAACAGTAAAAAAGTGTTTTGTTTTTTACAAATTGCTGCTTTTTTTAAATTGCAAATGTATTTTTATACCTCATTGGTTAGGAAAAGCGATCAATGAAAATGTAATTTACCCGCAAACAACCTTTTCCTGCAAATATATTGAATTGAATCCAAAATTGAATTGAAATGGTGGTACGTTGTTTGCATTTTCCATGAAGCATGGATGAAAATACCTTACCTTCGTAAATTTATTAACATTAACGTACCTAGTTATATATTTTCATCTTCAACTTTATGCCGCCAGTGATAGAACACGTGTCTTAATGACAACGAGTAAGTTCTCGTCCACTTATAAATCAGGTCTCCTACATCGGATCAAGGTATTTTACTTTAAATTAACTTGGTTTTGGACGCCTTTGATAAATAAGATTCGATTGCAGTATGAATTACCCTTTTAATGCCAATTTCGAGTGATGTAGGTGATTTAAATGATTTTCCTCTTAACCACAGGCATGTACTTTGACCTTTTATTCATATTCGTTATTTATTATACCATTCACTAGTGCAATTAAAACACACAAAAATGTATTATATAACGTTATATAAAACTGTATTTAAACAAAAATATACAAAATAAAACTTAAAACATAAATAAATTTATTTGAGGAAGGAAAAATAAGATAAATAGAGCTACAAAAATATATTGTTTTACCATTACAATTGCACTAACAATGATCAATGAAAATGATGAATATTTCAGCTTGTATAATGTCTAATGTTTCGTTTATGTAAATAAACTTTACTTAAATTAATAACAACTTACTAGAAAATAGTTTTTGTGGCACCTACCTAGATAATTTTAAAAGTGAAACATCTATAATTATGTAAATAGAATAATGTTCTAAAGAAATCGTTCTTACTACTTCCGAGAAACAAATTTCATGTGTAATTATATTAACAAGAATGGCTCGTTCAAGTTATTAGCATATTATTATGTAGCATAGTCACAATTAAATTAATTAAACTTCGTTTGTGCATATAAAATTATGTGATATGTAAATACAGTAAAATTTAATTTATTTCAAAAACGACTTTCTTGTTATCTAATACAGGTTTTGCTATTTTTTCCCGACTGCGTCAGAAGGAAAGTAGTGTTTCTCGACCGTATGCATGTCAATTTCTTTGGCACGCGCTACGGCCCAAATGGTTTGACGGATTATGACGTAATACATATAATTAGAATGGTCTCAGTTTTCATAGTGACATAGGCCATATAATTTAAAAATGGCGCCTGGAAATGGATGAAAAAGGGGGGAGAGGGACGAATTTTTTTACTATTACGACAATATGGGTCAAATGAAAGCTAGTAAATAGGCCAATACTATACTAATACTTTTACTTCATTATTTTGACAAAAACTCGTATGAGTGTTAAATTAAATCTGTATTATGAGCGAAAATTTCGTGTTAAGCAGTCGGATTTTTTGTTTTAATGTTTTTAACGATGTTGCTAGTTATTAAATATAGAGATAGCAACCAAGCTTCAAATTAATCTGATGGCAACTGGCCACAGCCGCATGGACATCTCCTGTTCATAAGTGTTAAGTTAGAATTCTTCGGGTATTATTCTTGTCTTTCTTAACACACGCTTCAAAGTGGTGCCTCCAAGTCAAACTACAATGACCATCAACATTAAAATGAAGGGTTACAAATTGGATTGTGCGAATATCGTTCGTATCGAATCGAATATTTACATTCCTTCGAAACGCGAATCGAATATTTATATTCGATTCGAAATTCGAGCCAAATAATCCGAATTTTCGAATATTAGAAAGTTCCCGAGTAATAGTTCCAAATCGAATAAATATTTGATTATTTGACTTGGAACGAATAATTCCTAAGTTCGAATTATTCGCACACCACTAATTACAAATAAATATTCTGCAAGAAAACAAACAAATATATTGAAAATAAAAAATAAACATTTGCCACTTAAAAACTGAATTTCCTAGTAAATTTCTTTCATAGCAGTGACACGTAAACATAACCTTTAAGGAATG
>DWNE01000695.1:0-26513 GCA_018249875.1 Cecropterus toxeus | reverse complement strand
AAGATTTATAAATTAGTTCGCCAAAGAAGTTTCACTTCTGACATGTGTACTTTGTACGCACGCATGTTTTTTTTTTATTCGTCAACATGTAAAAGTGTTGAGCAAAAAGATTCAACGACCGCTTACGACGACCCGCGTGGCGGAGCGGTCGCCATACCGGTCTGACACGTGGGTTCCAGGTTCGATCCCCGGCCAGACAGATATCTGAACGATGAATTTATATTTCTGTTCTGGGTCTGGTTGTTTGTGTATTCGTCTTTGTGTGTGTACATGGCATCCACGACACTGGAGAAAATTCTAGTGTGGGGCTATGAGTGTAGAAAGCGTTATTTGACGCGGCTGATTTGTTTGTTGTGTAAAAAATTATGTCATATTTGATAGCCAAGAGACATTTATTTACTTAACAAGGCTTTTTAAAGGTGGTATAACGAGTATGACCGAATGAATATGACCGTGGACGTACTACTATTGTTTATTAATTTCTAGCGTGAAGCAAATCTTACATTACGGTAGACGATGTGGTTGCCAGCTCACTTTTTATATAAAATTGTCAGCTTAGACCTCAGTAGTTGACTTTAAATAGAATCCATGTTCGATATGAAGTAGGTTAAAGATGACCACGGATGTTAGTGACCACAAACAATCAGGCCAAGTGCTTGCTCATTTGCGACTTCAATTATTAAAAACCGGCCAAGTGCGAGTCGGATTAGCACACGAAGGGTTCCGTATTATCTTAAAAAAAACCCGTTTGTTTTATGGGAGCCCTCATAAAATATTTATTTTATTATATTTGTTGTTATAGCGGCAGAAGATTCATTCGTGAAAATTTCAACTATCTATCTATTGCAGTTCATCAGATATAGCCTGGTGACTAGCAGACGGACAGAGAAGTCTTAGTAATATTATCCGTTTTTACCCTTTGGATGCTGAACCCCAAAAAATTAAATAAAGTATTAATTCAACCAATGCCGAACAATAAGACCACTTAGCAACTTAAAATGTAGCTAATATTATAAATTACATTCATCATTGAAAGTGTTGATTTTAAATGATTGGCAATTTGCTAAAAGGTTCCATTTGATCATTATCACTTTTCACATTGCATTGATCTTTATCGAAAGCTTAAACATTGAAATCCAATTCTCAATATGTATCATAATTTACAAGGTTAACCGGAAAATGACAGCAATATAGCTCTGGCAATTCAGGCAACGTTGCTTGATTGCACAATTTACTGGCCATAAATAACAGGATAGCTTGTCTGGCTTAACAAGCGTGTATAGCGAGATGCAATGTTAAATTGTTTTAAAATATCATTAGAAACAAACTGTGTGTGATAAAATATAAATACCTGGAGATTAATGAACTAAAGTGATGAATATCAACTAACAGTATATTTTATGATGCGTCATAGGTTACAATCCGTCTATCCATGTAGCGCGTGTCAGAAAATGGACATACATACATACAAATACACCTACATACATATAAATTCGATTGTATGTATGTATATACATACATAGATACACATAAAACATAACCAAAATATAAACCATAAAACACAATAAAACCCTACTTTAGACATAGTCAAGTAAAATAGCATGTTAATTCAGGTAACTTCATATAATTCACAATATATGTAGGTCACTTTATCGTCTAGCCTAGCCGTTAAAAAAAGATTTGGTTTTTGTTTCCACTTACGATCTAATCATTTTGTTGGGTAACATAAAACATTTATATCACACGATAGAAACGCTTTCATTACTCTAGAAATAGCGTTCAAATTCATCGATATTGAACTTTAACCAAAAACCGATTACAGACTATGTCGCCACGAATAAAAGCTTCCAATTTGGGCAATAGCAGCGTACGTAAATCAGGCAACGTTGCTTCATTGCATAATTTACTGGCGACAATAAATAACAGGATCTCTGCTGGGGCGTTAAACAAGCGTGAAATATGCGAGATGCAGCCGAGCTGCAAGTTATTTGGCAGAGCACTGGCAATACTAGTTTATGTAGAAAACCTTGCTTGATTACCAAATTTACTAGTGACAATAAATAATGGCTTCTCGTTGAGCGTTTCGTCGTGTGTCATAATTTTCAGCTGAATGTTATTTGACAAATATTTGAGCAATATTACTTATAGAAAGACTGATTTGTGTGTTTTAACGCGACTTAGATGGATAGTAATATAATAAGTTTTTAAGTGCATTCGGAAAGCAGAATTATAAGTACCTAGAGCGCTATGACATGGGATTCTTCAAAAAGGGTGTGAAAAGAGCTCTCCTTCAAAGGCGGCGATGCATTGGCGACTCGTTTGGTGTTGCAAATGTCCATAGGCGACGGTGACTACTTTCCATCAGGTAGCCCGTCTGCTGAAGTTGGCGCTCATATACTCGTAGAACATAGTTTTGTCGACATGATTTAGCGATGTGTGTTGAGCGCCGACTTCGGGACTATGTACTATGTACTGTTTATGTACTAAATCAATATATATTTAAATTATTTTTTACTTTTTGTTAAGTTGGTTATATTTTTTGTTATTTTTTTTTTATATTTTTAACGATGTTACTCGTAAAACAAGTGATTCAAAATGACTATCATTTAATTTATTACATTGCAATTAATATGGCAAATTGAATCGAATGCTCGTATGATTCGAATAATGGAGCATGAAATACAATTTGCATGTTATACGCTCTCCAAATACAATTTGCCTAAATGTTCGTTCGTGACATGTGTACAAATGCACAAATCGAATACAAATCTGCGAGAATGCGGCTTCTGCGAGTTCGTCAGTCGTTATTCAAATCGAATCGGTTCTGATCAGTTTATATCAAAGTATATTAGAGTAGAGAAAGCTACAATGGCTAGAACTCGGTATTTCAATCGAAGGCTTGACATTTGGATTCTAGGTACAACTATTTTTTCTTAAATGACGTACGTATTATAAAATTAATCTTAATTGCTTTACGGTGAGGGAAAAATTGTAAGTACTACACATCTGAGTTCTTTAAAAAGTTAAAGGTGACTAGACACGACTACGACATTTAAAACAATAAAGCAAATACTTATTTTTCAAAACAGATATATATAGATATACATATATTTATACCTAAACCTAACGATAAGGCGGGTTACCTGATGGTACCTAAGTACCGTCACCTATGGACATTTGCTACACCAGGGGTGTCGCCAATACATCGCCAGCTTTGAAGGAGAACTTTTTTCACACTTTTTTTTTAAAGAGCCCCATGTCATAGCGCACCGGGAATACCTCGATATATATTTAGATTGGTATATTTACTTGCTTTCATTTGATACCCACATTGTAATAATAGTAAAAAAAACGTCCCTCTCCCTCTTTTTCATTATATCCAGGCGCCATTTTTTTAAATTACATAGCCTATGCCACTATGCAAACTGAGACAATTTGAATGATATGTCGTACGTCGCAATCCATCAAACGTTTTGGGTTGTAGCGCGTACCTAAGAAATGGACATACATACAAAGAAACGTACATACATACGCTCGAAAACCGATACTCTCCTTCTGTCGTACTTGGGTAATAATAGGTGTGAAGACAACAATTCGAATTTAGCCAACATGTTCGCCTAAAATGTCCTGAAGACCCAGCAGTGGGCCAATAAAGAGCTGACGACAATATTTTACAGTACATTCTCAAAAATACTCTTTTTGTACGAATAAGTTTGCAAAGTGGACGAATGCAATATATAAAGTAGAAAATGTAACGTGAGAAATAAAATGAACTGCATACGACAAGTATTATTTCGAAGCAAGGTACGTGACGTCTTTTTAAAATTCTTTGCATTTCTTTGTACGTTTGAATTCGGTTAATAGATTCTGTGGACCAAGGGTTAAAAAAATAAAAAACCTTTAATTGAAAGAGCATTTTTAAGCTTTGTAGATTTTCTTATTGGTATCATGAAAGCATGATGAAGAAAAACATCGTGAGGAAACCAGCACACCTGAGAGTTTTCAAAGGTGTGTGAAGTCTACCAATTCGCAGTTGGCCAGCGCAGATTCAGTGAGAACCCGTGCCCAGCAGTGAGACAATAATAGGTTGTTAATGATGATGAAAGAAGCAAACACTTTTACAATCAATACAACACGTTTACAATCAATACCAAATAACAGAAGAGAAAGACCACGGATATCTTCAGATAATTATGTCACTTACTAATTATGTCTATTACACATAGTTAACACTTTTTAGGACAAAATAGGTATGGCACCGGTGCCTTCGGAGTTGTACGACGTAGGTTCTACCGTTAAATTTTATATTTCATTTAATTAATTATTAACCACATAGGGTTTTACCAAATTTTGGAAACTATATGAAACTTATACTTTGACTATATGAAAGTTGATTGCTATATACATTAAACTATTTATATTAATGATAAATAATAATGAATCAGGAGACAGGCAAATACCTACGAAATTTATTGTACATACTCGACTATACTCAGATTATTCGAAGCAACAAACGTGACACTTCCGTGACAATTGCTCGTGTTCTCGCGTGAAGCAACATTCTTGTTATTCCACGGTCCTTGTTAAGAGGACGTTTGCAATTTTCCACCTGTTAATGCTTTCTAGTTTGCATTGTGGTTGATTTCAAGTACATTTCTGTTTTATTTAGAGAGAGTAAGTTATTTTCTGGTAAATGAAAAAAATAATAAAACAAATCTGCTTGATTGCGTAAATAAATAGCTATTCCCAAGGACGTACATTAAGAGAATAAACGTCTAAATACAGGAGATAGGCAACAGCATCTATCCGCATAACATCAACACCTATAGGGTCCACCAACACGTATACCAATGCGATGATTAGTAACAAAAAACACCATTAAGAGACCTTTGTCCAGCCGTGGTCCTCAAGGGGTTGATATGAAGATAAAAAATGTCTTAATCCTAGTAACCATTTTACATTTAAATTAACTTAGATGCTACATGTATAAAGAATTACGGCTTTATATTATCCGAAGCAATGAACGTGACATATACGTGACGAATGTACGTGGGCTCGTCACGTACATAATCTCTGTAGTCTTTCTTTTGAACTTAGGTTTGTAATCCTATTTATATCATCATTTCTTGCTATTGATCCGGAGGTAGTGTTAAAGCAAAATGTTGTAACTGATAATTTGTAAGTGCCTCTATACAAAATAAAGACATCTCAATTGTTGTAAGGTATAAGGCGCCCTATTATGCACTGTGAGGTTTTCGTAAAGTTTATAATGCAATTACGCTTTATAAACCATAACAATAATGACAAAGGAAATTTTAAACTAGGTAAATGTAATACTAAAATTCCTCAAGATGACATACAAATTATATTTATAATCCATTAAAATAAATTCAACAGTTTTGGTTTGATATGATTTCAGACACACAGACAAAAAGAGTGATAAAATTGTTAATATTATAAAAATGTCTACTGTTACGTATTATCTTACAAATTATTTATTTTTGTAAATATAATTATGTATGCAATGGACAAACACGCGAACATTTCATTCCTATTATACGTATAGATAAATAAATGTAGAAACATATGCGCCATGGATCTAATATATAAACATTATCATGAAGAAACAAATACAGATTATTACATTTAATTCTATATCTACGAATAACTTGAAAGGAAGTATTAAATTTGAATTATACGTGCCCGTGACATTATTTTGACGTCGCTTCACGCACGAATCGTGACCGTCACGATTTGCAACGTGGACGTGATTTGAAACTGCGTATGAAATGTTGAATAGATTTGTGGTTTTGACAGAATACGTGACGTGACGATTATAACGTTTTTCATTCTAGTCATTGTCGTGAACATATTGTTTGTAACATTGAATTAGCAAACAAGCATACATGCTTGTGTATTACAGTACACTTGATAGTAAGTGATCACTGCCGCCCATGGATATCTGTAAGAAACTTCATATAGAAAAGGGGTTCTATCTGAAGTCAATCACTGATGCGTTACTAGACCTATGGAAAAATATGGTCGCCTTTTGAGAAAGTGGGCTGGAGTCGAGTCTTCTTAAGATGGAGAAGAATATAAGTGTATCCGTCGCGCTTGGTAAGTGCACATTGATAAACTGAGGATAGTAGACCAGTTGTATTAATTGCCATAAAATTAAAGCAAGCAGTTGAAGCAATTTGAATTGTTTTTTTACGCCATGATAGGTACAGATAACAGAGTTTCACTTTCATCTCAAAAATTAACAACAATATGTGTGTAATAAAACGGTAAGGTATAGTATATTTCAAGAAACAATATCTATTTCTCTCTATATCTATTTAAATATAAAAATGCAATGGTGTGTCTGTTTGTTACGCAATCACGCCAGAACCACTTTACATGAAATTTTGCATGGATGTAGTTGATTTACATGGTAGGCTACTTATGGTTTTGATATTTTGCACTATTTAAAGATGGGGACCACTTATATGCTCCGTAGCGAAGGATCCTCGTCAACCCATTATTGTCCCACTGCTGAGCACGTGTCTTCTCTCAGAGTGAGAGAGTTTTAGGCCATAGTCCACCGCGCTGGCCAAGTGCGAATTGGTAAACTTCAAACACCTTTGAGAACTCTTTTTTTATGATAACTCGTGATGTACAGGTTTTGTCACGATGTTTTCCTTCGCCATAAAGCAGTAATAATTAAATTTTAATACGCACATTATTTAAGAAAAATCAGTGGTGCGTGCCTGGGATTCGAACACCGGATCCTCGATTGAGAGGCCGAGTTTCACCCATTAGGCTATCACTGCTCTAAGAGAAGCATTCATAACTTGTTAATATCAAATAAATATAAATCTGTGTCTTTACACAGAGTATAATTATTAAAATCATTGTAAACCCCTCTGAGTGTTTAAAATCGCATCTAACCAAAATTATTGAATTTAATTTAAAGTATTGTAAATATATTTATAGTTCGTATCTTAATTTAAAATTTGATACTTTGTTACATTAAAATCTTCCTATTCTATCAAAAGTTATTACAATTAAAAGTTAAAAAAACACTTTTACGCTGCATAAAGCGAGTACAAAATAAAGCACAACAGTTTCGGTATTTCCAGAGCATCTACCATACAATTGTTGAAAATGTCACTCAGTTCACAAATAGAGAATACAAATTGCGTGAAGAACATTAACCACGTACGTGTCAGTCACGTTACGGCGTGCGGTCGTGTCGTCACGTCGGAGATTCGTGCACGAAAAGCTTTATGATATGTCATATCTATTTAACTTTACGTTTAGTACGATTTTATTAAGTTTCAATAAAATGATTCTCATTTTCGTTTCCGTCCATACATTGCAATGTACAGTCACGAGCATAAGTATATGAACATGGGCACGTCATCAAAATATCTGTCCCAAGAACGAGTTCAATAATATCTGTCGGCACGAATGTAGCAAAAATATCTGACATTAACTGGAAATGAATATTATTCGAAAGTTAATGTTACATATTTTTGCTTCGTAAGGTAGTCACAATTATTTCATGTATCTTTTCATCACATTATTTTAATGTCATTTTTTTATGCTGCCTGATAACTGTTACACTTTTGCACACAGATATTATTGAACTTGTTCTCGGGACATACTCGTATATTTTTGCTGACGTACCCATTGTCATATATTTATGCTCCTGAGTGTACATTGCGCGTTTAGGTTTTTGAGAAAATAGTAATAAATTTTACTAATCATATCGACCGACGATATATGTGATTTAAATAAATAAATAAAAATGCATTTATTGCCTCACAAAAGAGATTTACAAAATACAGCTAATTATAATTATTATAGGCAAAAGGCTATGGCTCAGCGTCATCTGGCACAGGACCAGGTCCCATCCAGCGCTGTTTTTCAGCCACCCCCTATTCCTCCCTGTGTTGTTGGGCGGGAGTGACTTGAGGTCCCCGGTTCACCGCTTATACAATTTACAATTTTTTAACATATGCATAACATGTTTTTAATCTAATAATTTTGGTACTGTTACTCGACTGTGTGTGCGTGTATGTGTTTGTGCATGTATGTACGTGCGTGCGTGTTTGTGTGTGTGTGTGTGTGTGTGTGTGTATGTGTGTGCGAGTGTATGTATATTTTTAAGATTTAAGACGACCCCCGTGGCGGAGCGATCACCATGTCGGTCTGACGCACAGTGGGTTCCAGGTTTGATCCCTGGCCAGACATCTGATTAAATTTAGATGTCCGTTCTGTGTCTGGGTGTTTGTATATTCGTCTTTGTCCATGTCACCCACAATATAGGAGAAAATCCTAGTGTGGGTCTATGAATGTAAAAATCGTTTACAAAAAATCTATTTCTAATGTGAAGAGTGTGATTGCCGGCTCACTTTCATAGGAGGCGATCATCCTAATCCTCGGGAGTAGCAACGCATCTGTGATTGACTTCAAGTAGAACCTTGTTTTATATGAATTATTGATGTCCATGGAAAGTGAACAGTTGGACTGCACGTTCGTTTGCAACTTCAACCTGATAAAAAAGCTGGACGGATCGAGGGAGATACTTACTTATGCACGAACGCGATGAGGTCAGCCGCCCGTCCACTCCCGTCACACACCACCACCGGCACTGGCGGCGTGTCGGTGACGTATTCCAGCACCGCACGCACTGTGTTCGTTCCGCCTTCGATAACGAGACACACCACCGGCGTCGACGAGTGTGTGTCTGGGGACAAATGAGACATTAAATATGTTGTTTTTATTTTTATAATATAGAAGTAGTATGGGAGCATACTGTTCACCAATGTTAAAATGCCAAAGGTTAAGTTTCACACAGGCCTTTACAAAGAGTAATATATTGAATAAAACATGCATAGTCCATGCATGCTATACTCTATTATATTTACTATACATAATCTATGTATAAAACAGTTCACTGCCTTTTGCCTTTAATATATACACGGTTTTAGAAGTCTTTCAGTTTCGATATTGACATTTTGTTTGTGATACCAAAAAATACAGAAATTTTGCCAGCCTGGGCAACTACTCGTTAGGGTTACGTAGCCAAACGTCTTGTCTGTCTGTCCGTCCGTCTGTCCGTCTGTCCGTGTGTCATAGCCATTTGATTTCGAAATTATTAAGACTATAGAATTGAAACTTGGAAGGTAAGTGTATTCTGTAAACCGCTTTCCGAATTTCGTACAATAATAAAAAATATATTAAATTTAAGAGGGGCTCTTCATACATGGAACTGAAACTCATTTTTTTTCATCTTACATACACGTGTGGGGTATCTATAGAAAGGTCTTTAAAAATGACATTGAGGTTTCTAAAATCATTTTTTCTCAAAGTCGATTTTTTAAGAGATAATTTCAAAGCAGAAAATTGAGTGCCAAAACTAAGAGTGTTAAAAATAGATGTTAAGGAAAACTTTCAACGAAAATTGCTTTGAACAAGATATAGTTGACAGTTTTTGAGAAACAGCACTTTTTCAAAAACCGAATAACATAATTTTGTAATTCATACAAACTATGAAAAACAAACTTATGTTGATAGTTTGAAAACTGTTCAACTTTATTTATTTACTTTTACAACAGAGCTATATTTTCTCTTCAAAATTTGTGAATGATAATGCTACGGAACCATTCGCCTGCGAGTCCGACTCGCACTTGGCAGATTTTATTTAAACAATATCACCGACCGATTAATTATGTTCTACTGCTGTACGTAAACTGTGCCAATCTAGTGGCTTGCATTCGGCCTCACATACTAGGAGTACGGGTTCGAATCCCAGACACTCGATTTATCAGAGGTAGAAGTGCAATAGTATCTGCATACTCAAGGCCCGTATGTATGGTCGAACAAATGTTGATTACTTATCTTCTCCACTTAATCACCAATTGTTTTACGCCGTGTGCTAAATTAAAAAGTTCCGTAACGAAATTAATTTCCTTACCCATCAAAATTTTCTCGTTAATTAACTTCTAATTAATAGGATATAAAATAGAATCCGAAGAATTTAGGCCGTTAATTAAATTTTTCTTCAATATTTATGGTGGCTGTAAGAAAAGAATTAAGAAGACGATTAATGGCTTTAGAGGTCTTAAATATTTAGCACGGGATATAGGATTACTTTAATAGTTTTAGGGTTCCGTATGTAAGAGTAAAAATGAAAAAAATATACTAAGACTCCGTTGTCTGTCTGTCCATCTTTCTGTCAGTCAGTCTTTCTTCCTATCATCAGGTTGTATCTCATAAACCGTAATAGGTAAACAGTAGAAATTTTTACTCCTCCTATACAACAAACCTGATGTTTTGGCTCTTTTATAATGGTACAGAACCCATCGCGCGAGTCCGACTCGCACATATTTTTTATCATCACACATTAAGTTCTATTTCTTCAGGGCACATCGTAAAAGGGGTATAAAGGACACTATTTTACGGCATTGAATATTTCGATACACGGTGAGAAGATGCGCAGTAAAATACCTTGGAAGTTTTATTGTGAGGCAATTTATCTTGTCGATTTTAGATAGGCAATATTTATTTTTTACGAGGTTTTCCGGCATACAATGACGATCAAGGGGTGTGTATTGTGCAAAACTCAAGGGCAAGACCTTTTAATTATTTATTTACTAGCAAGTGCCCGCGACTGCACTGTATTTTACGCGCAGACTACAATACAAATATTTATATTTAAACCTTGGTTGGAATATTAAAAAAAATGTTAGTAGATCTGTAGATCTACTAACATTTTTTTATATGAATAGAAATAAAGTATTATTTCTATATAAAACTTGTTCTAGCTGTTGTCCGCGACAACACTATGTAGTTATAAGCATAGACTACATTACAAATATTCATGTTTAATTCTTCGTAGGATTGGAATACGGAAAAAATATTTGTAAGTGGATTTCTATATTAAACCTGCTTAACTTATATGCTCACTTACATGTTCTATCTTCTATAGTTTAGGGTCTGAGATGATTAGTTAGAAGTGAATTTCCTTTCACTTTTTTTAAATAAACGAAATAATTACATAATATTATTTATGTTTTATTATTAGTTAATTAATTAATTAATGAATCATTGCTAAGCTCCAGTCTTCTGTCAAAGTAAAAAGAGTATGAGCAGAGAAAAGAAACTTGGTAGACCTCACATCTGTACGAAACCTTTTTTTAGCAATTTCTCGGGTTTCTACACAAAAAAAAAACATTCAAACTAAAGGAGACGTATTTCGGATCATTTGAGTGAAGGAAAACTTGCATTAGTAACTTTGAAGTCGTAAATTGACTCGTTGAAGTTTTTGTTTAATGATTATTTTATTTATGGGGTTAAGTCTACCATTTCGGTCTGGGACAAATTCAGTTTGAATGTACTGAGTGTTAAAACACTGCACAACCATCACAAACACCAGACAACGCACTTTTGATTTTTCAAAATAATGTGCGTATTAGAAATTGATCAAGTCAGCCTTTTCGGTTGGGGAGAAATTTAGTCTGAACGTACTCTATCTAGAAATGGGGTAAAGGTTAATACACTGCCTCTTATTAGAGTCTAATATTCGAATCCCAAGCAACGTACTTTTGATTTTTCATAATAATGAGCGTATTAGAAATCATTACAACTAACTTAAACTGTGAAGTTCTTCTCCACAGTTTCAGAAACCCAGAAGAATTTTACACGGACGAAAATTCTAAAAATAAATATCTCAAGGCTCTGTGAAGTCGTCTACGGTTACTAATCAGCACTTGGCCGGCGCGGTGGATTTCGGCCTAACTTTAGTTTACACTAAATCTAAGTCTTTTTACTGGTCTCCATGCCCAGCAGTGGGATAGTAAAGGGTTGAAGACGCGATTATGAGGTGACGTGAAACCCAAATGCAATTTCGTGACAAATCTGACGAAAATATCGAACTACTCGAAGGACATTTCACATTGTGTTGGTATTTTGGCAATTTTCCTGAACAGTGGTAGGAAGTACCTTAATCTCCTTTTATGGATATTGACATGGGATGTCGCGACCCCAGAGGAATCCCCTGGCTTACAATATCGCAGGATATTTTAAGATCGAGCGATAAAATTCGTCCATTAGAAGATTATCGAATCCTTTGAATAGATGAATAGCCTTTGTGTCGTTTAAGTTTATTATGTTACATAAAAAATGTAATAAACATTGCGGAAGTCAATACTTTGAAAATTGCTTTGTATTTTTTGTAGCGTAGTATTAGAAAATACGAGTATTACAATTAATGGATTTTGACGACTAACTAGAAAAAAAAATTGTAAACAGAGGTGAAATCTTATTATCTGACACTAGCTGTGCCTCGTGGTTTTACTCACTATTACATAATAAAAAAATAAACATAGCGTGATGTTCTATATTGTATATATAGTAAGAATATAGGCTATATTCCTCAATAAATGGGCTAATCAACACAAAAATATTTTTTTCAATTCAAAACAGTACTTTCTGGGATTAGCGCGTTCAACCAAATAAACGAACTCTTCAGCTTTATGAATATTAGCATTAACATAGATTAGTATCCACCTATAAATATTGTTCATAAAAATCCATAAGACAATATTTTTTTATAACATTCAACAACACAAAGTAGCAAAAGAAAATGCAGTCAACCTGGTGGTATAATATCTACAATCAACCCCAGAAAAAAACAAGGGCCCCTCCTGACGTCGACACCAGATGCGCAGCCACTCTTGAGGACTAAGTTGGAACTTGTCTTGATATGTCTTTTACCGCACCTTTCAAACCAAACCACAACAAGCGTTTAACCCTGGTGTTATTAGGCAGAAATAGGTGTGGCAGTGGTGCTTCCGGCGTCGAAACATAAAGGGTTCTACTATCTATTAGTTTAAATCGAAACTAATATTACAAAGAAAACAGCTTATGAATTTTTACTTAGGTTTAGATTATAGACTATTCACAATCACAAATCATAAAAATTCGAGCAGTTCATCCATTCTTCATGTTCAATACAATAAAGTACGGAATTTATGGCTCGTAATAGTATTTTATCTTTCACGATGAACTTTTGTATTATGTATTGGAAAATACATTTAATATTTTTGTGTATTATTGATTTCAATAATGCTTACTATAACTACACTCATAGCCCCACAGTAGGATTTTCTCCTATGACGTGGGTGCCATGGACACACAAAGACGAACACATAAACACCCAGAGCCGGAACAGAAATTTAAACTCATCATTCACATTTCTATCTGGCCGGGGATCGAAGACTAGACCCGCTGCGTGTCAGGACGGTATGGTCATCGCTCCGCCACGCGGGTCGTCGAACTGAAATTGCGTTACGCAGTACAGCATACCGCTGTACCCCTTTCTGAAACACGCTAACTAGTTTAGTTCGTAGCTGAGGTATGGTAAATAGGAAATATTAATTATTAAGTTTCACTACTTTGTTTGTATATTATATACACTAGCTTTTGCCCGCGGCTTCGCTTACGTTAAGAAGTATTTAAATTGACAAAGTTTCATACAAACTTTCATCCCCCATTTAATCCCATTGGTGTAAAATTGATCAAAATCTTTTGTTAGCGGATGCCAAATTTTAGCCCGATCTGTCCAGTGGTTTGGGTTGTGCGTTGATCACTATGTCAGTCAGTCAGTCACCTTTGAGTTATATATACTTAGATTTCTATTCAAGTATGTGAACGAAAGCATGATATAAACATACGCTTGTTATACATAACTTATAATATTCTGTATATACCACAACTTTTAGAACAAGATGGCGAAAATGAGTATTGAACTTTGTTAAACTGAATTTTCAATTTAAATTTTGATTACACAGCTCTGGGAGTTGCCGTAAAAAGTTTATGAAGACAAGAATATTTATTATTAACGCAGAGAGAAAAGTGTTCGCCGGCGAATCATTTACTTTTTGGCCTTTAATGAAATTACGGAACATTGCCTTAAAAGGTTGATTAGCTAAAATGTTCGCTTGGAGAATTTTCTGAAATATTGTTAGTTAGGATAAGTGACGAAAACACTAGAGGTTATTGTTCAGAATCTAGATCAGTGACCTTTAGCATAGAGCCCTAAGCGTTGTGGGTATACAGAGCATTGGATGACCCTTCAATGCGCATTTCTGTATTTTAAAGGGCAGCTGAAGCCGTAATATTCAGTAATATTGAATAAATATAATTAGAAGTAATAGTCGTATCTGTAGGTATATTTCTCTTACAAAAAATATATTTTATTAATTGTATGGTAAAAATTATATTTTATTGATTTCTTATTTTGTTTAATTTCATGAAACCATTTTTTTTTAATAGGTACTCTTATCACGAGGACTCATTAAAAATAGAAAACGGAATTCCTTTTTGGAACATCCGTCATAGTGAATTTAGAATTAATTCACTAACCTTATCATATATTTTCATCCAAAACAAAAATGTTCGCAAAATTACAAGCAAAAGGTCCCCTGGAAATGAATCCAATCTCTTTAGCAAGATATATACATACATTACTAATGTATGAAGTTAAATAAAAGCTTGTTTAATAAATAACAATTGGTTACAGCGATTCATAGCGAATCCATACTAAACTCTTAATAACAATGAGTGCAATGACAACTCTATCGTGTAACACAGACGTCGAGCAATAAATCGAGCGATATGTTGGCGAGACAAGCGAGCAACGGGATGGGGGGCGAAGGGGCATCGAACGCGTCAACCGGCGACCCAACAGCCAACACGTCCAGTGACCTGCGCGCCGCGCCGCTCGGTGAACGCGCGCAAAATGGCCGACATGGTAATATTCCCGCGCAAATTACTTGAAAAATTCATCCTCATGTACAAAGACTTGCCTTGTCTATGGAACCGTAAGTGCAGCACGTACAAACATAAGCAAAAACGACACGAGGCCGTCTCCAAATTGACCGAACTGTTGCAACAACACTATCCCAAAGCGACTAGAGTACACGTTCTTCGAAAGATTGAGAGTTTGCGCGCGTGTGTGCGTCGGGAGTATAAGAGAGTTATTGATAGTCGGGAGAAGGCGACGAGCCCGGACGAGGTGTACACACCGCATTTGTGGTATTACGACTTGTGCTCGTTCGTGTTCGGTGAGAACGGAAACAATTACCAAGGAAGACGCGGCTCCACTGATCAGAATGCGGTGAGTTCGCAATTGGAATTGCGGTGCAACTGTATGTTAGCTATCGTAAATTGGATGTCGTCGGTAGGGTTGCCAACCGTACTATATTATATATTGTACTATATTTTAAATCTACTTACTATAAATATGTTATTGAATAAATAACGCAAAAATATTACTTTACTTCTTCCGAGGATTAAGACGGTTGCCTCATATACATATAAGTGAGCTAATGATATTTAATCCTTATACGCACAATAACAAAAATTTTAGGTGCTTTGCATTTGAGCCCTCAGAATAAGATGTAATTATAAAATCATAAAACATCGCTATTATTGACAGTTTTTAAGGCACTTTTAAATTTGGACATATTATAATTAAGTTGGCTATTTCGGTTTCTTTTTACGCTTTCTACAATGACATAAAAAGCTTAGAAAGAGTTAAGTAACTCAATTTTCATTTCTTGGACTACTAAAAACCTTGACACAATTTTGCTTAAATGCATCTTGCGAAACATAAGGATAAGTAGGTATTATGCAAGAAACTAAGAGTTGAGTAACTGTCTCCATAAAATGAAACGTTATTTTCAAGAACGGCTAAATTGATACTCATTTTCACGATCAATTTTTTTTATAACATATTTTGTTATGATTAAAGTGGCAAATAGTAACTGCTGTCTATGGACGTTTGTAACTAACCATAGAGTACATTTGTATATAGTAACTAACCCCATAAATTAAAGATTCTCTCTGAATCTGATCACAGATGCGTACGAACGTAGCTCCGACTAGGGAGGTCCCCGAAGAAAGAAAATAGAGGTCCAACGCGAATTAAATATAATAATTATATATTTATTCACTTATATATGAGGCGACCATCTCAGGCGACCATATCATTCACTTCCACCGAAAGTTAAGGTCTGAAGTTAAAAATTTGTGTGACGGCGGTACCGTTCCGATGATACCGCGTTGGATCTACCACCTTTTGAATATTTCATATGAATAAACAAAACGTTTTTTTAATAAACTTAATTAACTTAGTTAGATATATATATTATGAATTTAAAAAATATGCATTATTGGCAGCATTGCAAAGTTTCACCCAATATGTATAATATGTGATCACCAGATCCAATCTATCACAAGGGGATGGAGGACAACGTTATAAACTTATCTATTGACTCAGAAGAGAACATCATAATTCTAGTATCGAACGAACTATGTTGCAAGAATTTGATAGTAAAATTTTACTACTACGACACCACCACTCCATAATACTTAAACGTGATGTAGTTTCAAGAACAAAGAAAAATACTTTTCGAAAGACATTTGCTTGGAAGAAGTAGGTTTTTTAGCGTTCCGTATCCAAAAGGTAAAGACGGAACTCTATTACTAAAACTCTGCTGTCCGTCTGTCCGTCTGGCCATTTGTCCGTAAAAACAGAACCCTATTACTAAGACTCCGCTATCCGTCTGTCCGTCTGTTTGTCTGTCACCAGACTGTATCTCATGAACCGTGATGGCTGGACTGTTGAAATGTGTTTCTATTGCCTGTTGATGATGTGATTGACTGTTGATGACGTGTTTCTATTGCCGCTATAACAACAAATATTACAAGCAGAATAAAATTAACATTTGAAGGGGGCTGTCATATAGCAAACTAAGCTAAAAAATGCTAGGTGGTAGAATCAATGTAGTTTGAGCAGGGAAGTACCACCGCCACACCTATTTCCATCGTGGAGCAGTTCTTGCGTTTCGGTGGAAGGTGTGGTTGCCGGCTCACTTTTATATGAGGCGACCATCTCAGTCCTCGGGAGTAGCAAAGCATCTGTAATAGACTTCAAATAGAACCCCTGTTCTATATGAAGTTGCTTGTAAATGTCCATGGGCGGCAATTACCACTTACCATCAGGTGGGCTGCATGCTCGTTTGCTACTTCATATTTAAAAAAAAAATTTAACTCTCTAAAAGGAAATAAAATTAAGCCTTAAATTTAGGGCATTTATTTTTACTAAGATACAACTTTTAAATAAATTAAAATCCTTGAAATATCTTAAATCGTGTTTCATCGGACTTGCTTTTAAGTTAATCTTGGGTATATTATTGTGTTTTTCTGGAAAAATATGTTCCAGGGATTTTTATTACTTCACGAAGTACCTTATTCATGTATTGTGACCTTAAGATAACCTATTAACTGAAAATTTAAAGTCATAGCAACACTTTTAAAACAAGAAAATTTCTATATGAGAAACAATATATACTTAATTTAAAGATTAATTATACATATTTTAAAGCGGTACAAGCATTTGTACTGCATGAAAAATCAATTTATTATTATGGCTTACGTTTCAGAAGGTATAACGTATCTCTTTTTATATAAAACTTTCTTAATCATACACATTTCTATGATGACGCAGAACCTTTCAGTGGTAATGTATTGCTAGCAAAGTTAGGTACATATGCGTCCATCTTAGTCCTTCAAAGTGCCAACCCATCTGGACTGACTTCAGGTAAAATTCCATCTATACAAAGTTGGTCACCCACAAGGGCGGCAAAGACCACTTACAAGTATGTAGATCTTTAAATTATGTACTACTTCAACGTTATAAAATAATTTATTCCTACCTAATATTTAAAATTCTAGAATTATTATGCCCTACGCACACGATACAATACGCAGATCAGGTGAATAGGCCAAATTGGAAGAAGCGTGGGGAGTTGATTCGTTCTGACATTTGGCATTCACAGCTCATAGGGCTGTGGCTTATTATAGGGGACTATCAACGCTTGTCAGCAATGTATGTATATTATGTACTCGAAAACTTATAAACTTACTAGCTTATTCCCGCGGATCCCCTCGCTTCGGTCAAGTTTAACTCGGTGAAGATGTCCTATGTATTAATATAATAATTCTTTAACAAATCTTCTACTCTTAACGGACCTATAAAAATCTCGTGTATCCTTAAAATCTAAATTAAATGTCAAATAATATAAAAATGAAATTAAAAACAAATTAGCATACCTAAAATATTATATAATTACATCGTAAACTACAAATAAAGCCGAACTCACAGCCTCTTAGCGTCGGCGTGCCAAAAAAATACAAGTAACAAACAAATTTGAACAATAAGAATCACAGCAAAAGCCGCCACTTTGGCAAAGCACTTTGCATCCAAGCCTTTAACTTCGTAGACGGGTTGTACCGAGCAGGTGTAGTCACTGGAGGGCTTCTTTACACGAAATGGCATTTTACGATTGTATGTCTAAATTTGCTACAATCTTTTTATGCACAATAACAGCAACATCAGACCTAAAATCTTCTAATAATAATGTGCTTTTTAGTCACAGGGACACAAACAACAAAACACGTAACTAAATGGCAGTATAAAATTAAAATAAGTAACAGATTAGATTAATATCTTTTGTGTGAGATGTCTATAAGACTTTTTTAAATAATGCGTTTACGGTCTTGGCTTCTTGCCTTTTAGATAAGAAATGTGAAATTATTTTCAGCCTACAGATGCCAGTATGACGTATCAGGTTCTTTTTTCTTTTTTATAAAGTCTATGCAGTATGGACGCATTAAGAAATAACTAATTATTTTTTATGGCAGTTACGTATTGTCGTTTAGATTGCACCCCTTCGCATAATACCAATACTTACGAAAGAAGTCTATTAACTATAATCCATACATATAATAAAAAAATAAAGTTTCGCGTATACATCGCATATATTTCCAGATTTTTTTATAGAGTTGAGAATAAGTAGTTTCTAGATTTTATCTCTCTGGCCGTGTGTTTTTAAACGCATCACACTAAGCTACTGAATTTATTTTAAAATATTGAATATTTGTATTGACCTATCTTGAAGTAACATAAACTAACATACATTTCTCACTGAAATTCATCTAGTCCGTATTCACAAGTATTTCTGTATAATATAATCAGTATACGATCATTGTTATACGAAAACAAAAATATAAAAGAGTTTATTAACATGAAATGATATTATTTCCATATATTACACACATCCATAGGAAGTATCTGAAAAGGAAGAAAATATCGCTCAATGAGCAATATTCAACAGTAGCCCATTGAAACCAGCTGAAGCCTTTACAAAACCGCCCTCCTTTCGAATCGCTTTTCGCAGCCTCCATTAATGTTTTCCACATTTTCCATATACAATTTCGGCTGTGTCGACAGAATTTCCTATTGAAGTTTCACATTCGGGAGTTTTACTGATTCCGAAGTAAATTAACACCATTCAGTTCTGAAGAATAACCTAAATAATGTACGTAATCTCATGTAGAATTTAATATAGGTACGGAAAGCTTTTATTCGTTTCATTTGTCCCACACTAGTAAGTAGGGAATGTTCTGTAGTATAATAAAAGGTAGGGTTGAAATATAATTCTGTTTATTAGAAATATGCCCATAGAAAACTATTGTCAACAATAAGTAGGTAAGTACAGCTATATTCGTCCATACTATCTATGTTAATATTGTTATTATTATTATTTTATACTCAAACCTAACGATAAGGCATACGGACTACGTGATGGAAAGTTGTCACCGTCGCCTATGGACATTTGCAACACCGGAGGAGTCACCAATGCATCACCGGCTTTGAAGGAGGGCTCTTCTTACACCCCTCTTGAAGAACCCCATGTCATAGCACTGTCATTATTAATGCGAAAGTACCTCTGCTTCTCTATCTGTTACGTTTTCTCCGCCAACAGTTGAAGTTAAGCCAATTGTAATGATATTATATATAGAGGCCTGGGCATAAAAAAATGGGTGCTTAGATGGCTTACGTTGGCTATACCATGAAGTACACCTACATCAAAACACTGAACTAGAGTATTTCTTTCAAAAACCTACAATACTATTTAATTAATAGCGTCGTCGTCGGAATTCAAAAAAGTTGTAACTTCATATTCGCGCCTTTTAAAGATCACACCGACGAAGTCGCGGTATGTATTTAATAAACATAAATATGTACTTACTAAAATGCAAAGGTTATTTTTCATTCCAATCTATCCACGTAGACACATGTAAATATGTTTATTGCGTTATGCTTCGATGCAATATTTTTATAATCAAGCTAGCACAGCCCGGAATCACACAAGTGTAAGGCAATTTGTGCTACATTACAATATTTCTCGAATCTTTGCAAACTTTGTAAATCCGAGGTTACAAATTCTTTATATCAGATTATTGAAGTTTAATTTATAATTGGGGTTGCAACTCCTGACTCTCACACCCAGTGATAGGCAATACTGTGCTCTGGTCTAAAGGTTGTGGTTAGGGAAACAGTAATTCTCCCTACCCACTTAGTCTTCAGTGGTAGTAAACGAATAGGCAAGAGCCTGATCTCATCTGCGATTAATTACGGATGACCCTGGAGGACGACAATGGCCACTTAGCATCATATCATCAAATGGACTGCATGCTCGCTTGCCACTAGTGGCAACTATACTTAAATACTATTATGAAAACTAGTTACATTGTTAAAAACATCAAAACAAAAAACTGCTTAAAACGAATTTTTCTTCATAATGGTACATATTAAATTTAACTTTTAAATGAGTTTTGTCAAAATAGTCACGCAAAAGTATTAAAATATATATATTTTTAGATTGGTCTATTTACTAGCTCTCATTTGATATCCATATTGTCGTAATAGCAACAAAAGCGTCCCCCCCCCTCCCCGCTCTTTTACCTCTATTTCTAAGCGCCATTTTTAAAAATTATATAGCCTGTGTCACCCTGCAAACAGAGACGATTCTAATGATATGTCCTCACAATCCGTAAACGCTCGAAAAACATTAACCTCCTTCTGACGCAGTCAGGTGAAAATCAATTATGTAAGGTAGAGACACAATTATTCAGTCTGAAGATGCATCATTAATGTAACACTTGAGTTTTTCAGGCTGTATTGAACACGCCACGCTGTGGTTGTCGAATGCCACTTGCATCTGCCTCGCGAACACTTATCGACTGTGACAACTTTACCCAATCAACGTTGAATTATTATAAATTGCGTAACCTCGGCGTATAGGGTTTTTAAGCACATCGCTGTAGCTCTATATTTTTGTAAACATATGAAGAAGAGTCACTTCATATGTTGATAAAATAGAATTGGCAAACGACCATGTAGTCTACCTGATGGTAAGTGGCAACTGCCATCCATCACACCTGGACATCTGTGGTGAACTCTAGATTAGATTACAACTGTCCTCGGACGTCTCCCTTCAACGAGACCATACACATTAAACTAGAATACAGCAACGGGTAACACTGGTATTGTTACGAATTACAAACGATTCTATCTTTAAAGTAAATTTTATCTTTTATATTCTTTCATTAGAAGTTTCATATTCAGTGCTGATCAGCATGTATTCCGAGTAACAGGTTTTCTAGTTCTAATGTTATACAAAAATAATAATAGAAGGAACGTAGAGGTAGGCAAATTAAATATGGATTAACAGTCCGTTGAGATCGCGCTATCAGAACTTCAGATAAGTAAAATATTCATTATTATTTTTATCTCTAATATTCTTTGGTATATATATATATATATAAAGAAAGCGTGCATAATGTTTTGTTTAGTATGAAAATTACATATATGAAGAAACCGTCCATCCATTTGCGCTACACGTCGCTTCTATGTGGCCCGCTACAAGATACGTGAGTAGCGAGGCTTAACTTAAAATATTAAGCTTTCATCATTTCATAAACACAAAGTACCACATTTCCAATAAGTATGTTATAGAAAGAACAAAATATAAATCTGATTGTACTTGGCTATGTTACAGGTCATGGATTAGCTTAACCTATAGATATCTTTTCTACCTAGGCCTACTGCAGTATAGAATTATTTCAGTCACAGTCTTTAAAATTATTTATAACAAATAAATTTAATCCATCCATCAGCCTTTCAAGGTCCACTGCTGGACATAAGCCTCCCCTAAACGATGCTACTCCAACCGATCCTGTGCCTTCTGAATCCAACGGTTCCCATTGACTTCTTCTAGTCGGTATACCTGGTCTGGGACGACTTGTGCTCCTTTTAATCCTAATCTATTCATCAGCCCTCATAGATCCTCTGATCCACAAGCACGAGATTTATAGCAATAATCATTGCGCCTGCCACGCGTGATGGTCGCAGCAGTTGGTGACGATGTTACACAGTAAGACTCTGATGCCTATCTCCTCGATGTTTCCGCCTCCTCTTCCGCCCTTACGAAGTCCACGGGAAAAGAGAGAGAGTAGTGCTATTCAAGGCCCATACCACACGTGACAAATGAATGATATTCGATGAAATAACTCTTCCAAAATAAAATTCAGTGCCATTGTTAACCGTTGTTTTATGGTGCTGTCGTTTGCATTTGTCGCTATATTAAAGGACGACATCTTGTTCCTGCATCACCCGAAATTTTGTATTATAAATTACGTAACGTTTCATTATATTTTGTCTTCACAAAGCTCCAGAATACCTTTCCAGGTACATTTGAATTGTATGAATTTGAATCACGTCCAAATGCTATAATTTGAATTTCTATTGTACTCTATAGTATTTGGCGGTAAAAAAGTACAAAAAGGCTGGCTGGTAACACAATTGGGCCATCTTTTGTTCTGCACCCGCTTCGGCGAGTGTTCTTTCAGTGGCGCCTGGAACAACTGTTTCTAGAACGATAGCCTTACAATGCGAGGGCACTATTGTCGCCGAGGTAATTGTTCCTCGCCTCATCTAGACGAGGGTTAGCTAATGGCGCCGTAATTTGGTGGCGAAAGTAAAGTTTGTTACAAAACACGCAGCTTAGTTGAGTACGCTCATCAGAACGGGTTAACATTAACAGCTTTTCGACGAAGCTGGCTGTTACCGACTTCTCTATATGCCGGTAGCATCAGATTCTCTACTTGTCATGCAGATGAAAAAAAATCCGCTATATTATCTGTGTCGGCATTTTTATGGGTGGAAAATTGATGAATCATAACACGATTACTGCAGTCCCCACTACTACATTTAGTTACCACTACCTAACTTCATGACAAATGTACAAACAAGTATCCATATAATATGTATAAATGAGGCCTTTTGCAGAATAATCCCTACTTTTTTAATAATTTTAAATACATCAATCATTTCATCATCATCATGTTATGTTCATTTCACCCTAATTCAAGTTATTATTGGAAAATTAGTAACAAACAGCAATGATTAAAATCTTTTAAGCGTATAAAATTAACCACACGTTGATTAATGTATGAATACGCCGAATTTAAACAAACAAAAGATTCAGTAAACGCATAAATAGCGCATTGAAATCAGATCTCCACGTGCGCTTCCACTAAAATATAGAATATTTTCCATAAAGCTATTCATCGGGCTAGCTAAGGAGTGAATCTTTATGAATGCCACCAAATTGTATGAGAGTAGTCCTCTTTGAAAACTTCTCATGAATAGTGTTAATTCGCTATAGCGAGTTTGCTCGGCGCTCGTCAATGGACTATTTGGAGACTTGAGAAGCGTGCAGCCTCACAAAGTCGCAATATTGTATATGGAAAACGCGGGAAATGTGAATGGGGCTCGTGGAAAGGGACACCGTGTGGGGCGATTTTGTAAAGACCTCTCGTTGCCGGTGAATCGCTAACAATTCGTATGTACGGCCGAACATTTATCATGCGTTATTTGAACTCAAGCTGCATCTCCACGTATGTTTCATGGGTATTTTGTTTTCGGAACAACAACAAAAATAAATTTACTTATTGTATTTGTCATGCTGATAAGCGTATGTGTATGTAAACGCGAATCTATTATTAATTAAGTAGGTAATATGATGGTTAATAATAAAAAATGATTCTATATAAAAATATTTAAAAAAAATCTAATTTTAGCACTTAGTCATGTCCCTGTATCTTCATAATAAAGCTAATGTTGGCATTAACCGGATTGTAACTATAGCATGGTTTACTAAATAACAAATCCAAATAAGGTAGATCACCCATTCAACCCTTAATTTAGGATATATCGCATTGCTTCGGTAGCGTAAAGGGAAAACGGCGCATGTCTGAACAAAGCTGACTGCACAATAGACGCGAACAATGTTGACTAGAGATGCTGCAGCTTGTAACACTACCACATATGGAGAGTTAGACTGTATAAATTAATAAGCTTAAATATTCCGATGAAAAAAATAAAATACTAATTTCTTCCCACTGAAATAGACGAACTAACAAACAAAAGTAGGTGCCTACTATGTTAAAACCTAGTAGTATGAATTACTTGATTCTATCCTTTGGGCTGTATTAAAAAATGGGTACAATTGCAATTTTTACATTAATAGTCTAAATATCAAAAAAATATTTATTATGCATTGTTGATGCAGGCCTTAGCTTGAGATGCATGTCAATGCTTCGGTAGCGTAAAGGAAAAACAGCGCATGACTGAAACAAGCCTGCCGCACAATGAACGTGAAAAATTCTGACTAGAGATGCTGCAGCCATTATCATTACCTCATACAGAATTATAGACTGTACAAATTAATTAGTTCAGACATTTCCATGAAAAAAAATATTACAATTAGATACTAAAAACTTTGACGAACTAATAAACAAAAAGACAAAAAAACACTAGCAGAAATTACATTATTATTTAATTTGAAATTAATATAACTTTTCAATTTATGACGTTAATTTTTGTCGCATACTTAATATCAAGACATGCATCGCATTGATTTGGTTGCGTGAATGAAAAAATATACGTGAGGAATAGATATCCTCTCTTCCTTTGGGAAGTCGGTTAAAAACAGCGCGTGTCTGAATAAAGCCGGCAGCACAATGGACATGAATGTTGACTAGAGACGCTGCAGCTTATAGCTAGAAATAAACTGTGCAAATTAATGAAGTTAGATATTGCAATTAAAAACAACAATGCCTTACGTTCCCGTACATAAATATTGTATTGTCAGACTAAACACACGACGCAACTTTTAATTTTTCATATTAAGCTAAACAGGTCGAGTGAGAATTGTCCCTGTAGTTCCGGGACCAGAATAGGGCTACGGTATCCCCCTGCCTGTCGTAAGAGGCGACTAAAAGGGGGCTTTCGGGGTTGCGGGTGGTAATAGTGAGAGCTCGAGCCGCCCTACCAAGCGACCCCGAGAAGGGCGGTGGCATGTGTGGTCGCATGTCATCGTAAACACTTGAAGATATGGTGAGAGTAAATGCTCGCCGGGAAAGGGCCCGGAAAGGGGCACCGCGCTCGAAGGACTTCGGTTGTGTTCCGTTGGAGATCCCGGAGTCCTCCATACAGCGTTGAGGACGGCCACCGGGGGGGTTTTTAGTGTGGTTAAAATCCCACAAACCGGCGTTTTTCCCACGGCGTAGGCAAACTTTTTGAAAGTTTCTTTTTCAAACACAAAAAAGTAAAAGATACTTTAGTCATCATGTCGCGTCGAGTCTGCATTTAATGTGTTGTATAGTAAAATTATATTACGTATAATTTTTATGCCAGGTTAAATTACTAAATAAATTTTAGTTTTGCCGTAACTATATTAGTCTTATGCATTTCACAGCTTTTACAAAAAAAGCGTTTTCTACATTCATAGCCACACACTAAGATTTTCTCCTGTGTCGTGGGTATCGACGTATCGTGAACACAAAGACGAATACGCAAACACCCAGACCCAGAAAATAATCTAAATTCACGATTCAGATGTCTTTTTGGCCGGGGACCGTACATGGAACCACTGTGTCAGACCAGTGGCGACCGCTCCACCGCGCGGTCATGTTTTCTTATAGACGTTTAATATTTTGATTTAATTTGTGTGCTAATTATTATAACAGGTGCATCACCATTCTAGTTAACAATAGATAGATAAAGAATAAACAAACGGAAAACAAAACGGACAGTGCACAAGCGTCCCAAAACGGGCTTTACAATAAAAATCACAAATGACAAAGCATAACGATAATGAGATTTATGTAGATGGCGAGCGACGTGCGCGTGACGTACTGTAAACAAATATCAATTTTCCGCTCCGCGAGCCGGCACAATGCGGGAAGCTCATGAACGCGGTCATTGCGGAAAGGAAAATATGTTTTTTACGTCATAAAATATCCACGGGTGTACGGTACTGCCTATGTTTTGGGATTCTAAGGAAAGGAAATATTCGTACTAAGGCCTTGTGTTTAGTATACATTGTACTTTTTTTTTTAATTGGAGTTTACTCCTTAAGAATCGGTTTTTTGATATAAGGCGCCCGGTATGAGAAAAATATGAGGAGAAAAATCAACTGAACGAATGACCTCGTTACGTTTTTGGTGTGAGCAGTGCAGCTAGATAGTGGGTAGTGTGTCTCACT
>DWNE01000694.1:0-26514 GCA_018249875.1 Cecropterus toxeus | reverse complement strand
TCCTCGGGAGTAGCAACGCATCTGTGATAGACTTCATATAGAACCCCTGTTCTATATGAAGTTGCTTACAAACGTCCGTGGGCGGCAGTAACCACTTACCATCAGGTGGGCTGCTTGCTCGTTTGCTACTTCATATTAAAAAAAATAGTAGCCTCGCAACTGTTTTATGCACGTGATTTCAGATAGAACCCCTAATCTATATGAAGTTGCTTACAGTTGTCGGCTGGCAGGTGGCCGTGACCTCATGTGAATGGTCGGGTGCTATTTTAATATAAAAAAGTCAAACATACAATCAAGTTCGTGACGTCACAGGTGTCTCATATCGTATTAAAAGCAAAACCAACTGACTGACGGGAAAACCCTAATGAAATTTTTACTTTTCTCTCCAAAATACTTTGTGTGAAATTGAAATATATTACTCACTCTGACTGGCGCAGTATCATTCTTTATACACCCAGCGGATTGAAAGCTTCTCGGGCGAGTCATATTCTGGCATCGAATGCCAGAGAACTGGTGCACTGGATCGTCAGCAGGGATCGCATTTGGAACACAATCACGATCCGTCCTGCCCCTTGGAGAGCAGCAATAAGGTTTCCATAGAACGTAATTTACTGCAACAATTATTAATTAAATATCGTTTTTCCCTGTCATAATTGGAGTCGTGAATGCTTCACGCTAAGTCAAGGCACTAAAAGATTTTATTGATAATAATTATAAAAAAATTAAAACAGACAATATTATAAAATGGTAATAAAAATACACAAGTAACCATACATAAATACTTTAAATTGGAAGCGCGCATAGCCTCCAAGCATGTGCAGATGTAAGTGATGTATAACATTAAGCTAGTTCGCCAGATCAGGAGGGCAGGACACTTCGGAGAGTACGTTATGATACCAGTAATGGTTATTATCATATCATTTCCACAGACTATATAATACAATACTGATTTAAATCGATTACAAATCAATAATAATAATTATTGTTTTGTTTATTGTTGTTTTATTTTAAAATTATATAGTAACTACTTATTATGATGCGCATCATAATTGCTCCATTTATTTACACGTCATGCAAAGGTTTTCTTTTCTTTAAATGTCTAATCGATTATGTTATGAAAAACATTTTATTGATATTTCTCCCCTTCCAGATTGAGAAATAAGCAGAGTTTTGAAAATATTATATAAAAAAATATGACCAATTTTTTGTACTACGTTTCAACTCGTTACATTTTGGCCTTCATAGGCACTTAAAGGAAGTCGCTGTATGATCAGATGGGTCATACTCTTAGGTCAAAACTTTTTTTACAAAAATGAAGTAGACTACGAGCCCACCACAAGTGGTCACTGCGGTACATAAACATCTGTACCAACTTCATAAAGAACAGGTGTTTTACTAAAGTCGATCACGTATGCGTTACTACTGCCCAGGACTAAAATGGTCGCCTCATATGATATTGTGCCGACAACCACACATTTCCACCGAAACACAAGAACTGCTCCACGCTAGATATAGATGATGTTGTCACCATTCCAGTCCAACCTTATGCATCCTACGACCTAGCAGACTCAATAATTTCGTTATTATTACTTACCAGTATCAAAAATGGCGATTACATCACCACTCAGTGAAACGAGGGTATAAGAGAGAAGTTGCGTGAAATGTTGATCTGGTACGCGACCTTCTGAGATGAGTGTGGTGCGTATGGATCTCGCAAGGGGCAGCTCTTGGCCGTCTTTTGCTCGACGAGGATCGAATTCCGGAGCTAGAAAAAATATTCTGTTAGTTATAATTCAACGAAATAATTTACTTAATTTTTTTTAATGTTACGGGTATTCACGATATGCGGTTTTTGGAATTTTATTTTGCCGATATTTCAACCCAGTTACATGAACGTGGTCAAGTTTCGACGTGACCACGATCCATGTAATTAGGTCGAAATATTACAATGTATAAATTTCGCAATAATATTAGTCTAAAATAATAATTATATTACTTATTCTTTGCTGTCGAATTCACTCATATCGAACTTACGTGAGTACGTTGAACTTGTACGGTTTAAAATTAAATTGGAACTCATTTTAGCTTTTATTTTATTGTTTGATATCTTAGAACCACTCGTAAAACATAATCAAACAATGACCATAAGAAAAATTATTCGTGATGAACAAAAAAGATTGTAAAATGCTGCCACGAAAAAGAAGCAACATGTTCTTTTAGTTTTAGTCACCCATTAGATCATTGTTGTTATTTACCTATCAGGTAAATTTTACTAGTTTATTGGGTTTCCTTAAAACGCTAATTTTTTACGTTTTACGGCCTTACATAGGTTTATTTTGGGGAAGTGTTTATGATTAAAAATGATTGGCAATAAAATTAATATTTTGAGGAATTTTTATTAGTAATTACCTTTTTTTGATTAGACTGAACTGAACGAGCACGCAATGCACCTGGTTGTAAGTGACGTGTATACTACCTACCGTGTAGGACACCTATATATGATGCGACCATCATGGTCGCATCATATATAGGTGAACCGGAAACCGCATCCTTCCACCGAAACGCACAAACAGCTTCACGTTAAAAATAGTTGTAACAGTGGTACTTCCCCGGTCGAACTACATTGGTTCTACCACGTGGTAGAAATAGAATATATACCTAGAATAGTATGCATACCTCTATCATACTCAGGTGGTAGCAATCGGTATGGCGGAGTGTGTCTGGACCCTCTTGTGGGGTATTTCAGGTTGTTGCAGGTGCCGTCTATGCGTCTAAATTCATGAATGTCACATTCTCGCAAAAATTCGCCGGTACACCAACTGTTAAACAGGTAATAATACAGAAGTTTGCTTATACGCTTTTTTTTCTCAAATTTGCTTCGTTTTTGGCTCTAGGAATATGAAATTTAATGTATCACATTTTTATAGATAAGCCGAAATTTTTTTTCACTATTAACATTTATTGTTCTATAATACATTATGTGATGTCAAGTATTATCTAAAATAAATAAATAAAATAAAAGAGCCTTCTGACAGACAGTCGAGACTTAGAGGTAAGGTTCCGTTTTTACCTACCCTTTGAGCACGTGACCCAAGAAACCGGTCTCTCCTATTATGAGATCATGTAGGTACAATAATACATAGACCACGCAAACACCCAGACCAAAAACAGAAATCTAAATTGATCATCCAAAGAACTATCTAGCTGGGTATCAAACCCGGAACCCATTGCGAGTCAAACCATTGCGGTATAATGACCGTTCCGCCACGAGGGTCATAATTCAAACATATGTTGCAATTAAGACAGCAAGTTTAATTCATTTTTGAGTCATAATAAATATGTATCTTACAAATTAATCAGTTCCTCACATCATTGTTCTAAAAAAACTAATCCGTTAGATCATAAGATTAAGATAATGTTATTCGCAGTACGGTACGTACAATCTAGATTAATGAGTAGGTACTTGGATTGAAATAATTATAGAATTAAATGATATATTTCATGACCACAAAGTTAGAGTTGATTTCGATTCTCAACAAGAACTAGTAACATTGTTTAAAATTATGAAAATAAAAAACCCGACTGCTAATTTTTTTTTGTTCATAATAATACATTTAATTAAAGAGTTTATATGCGTTTTCTACAAAATAGTCAAGTAAAAGTATTATAATGTATATATTTTAGGTCTACGTATTTACTAGCTTTTATTTGATGAACAGATTGCCGTGATTATAAAAAAAATCGTCGCCCCCCCCTTTTTCCTCTATTTGCAAGCGCCATTTTTAAAAATGATATATTCTATGTTACTTTCCAAACAGAGACGCTTGTAATGATATGTCATACGTCACGATTCGTCAAGCCGCTTTTGCTGTAGCGCGTGCCAAAGAAATGGATATACATACAAACAAACATACATACATACGCTCGAAAAACACTACCTTCTTTCTGACGTCTTCGGATAAAAAAATAAATATATTACCTTCAATATAAATTTTTACAGTTATTTTTGAATCATTTTAAAGGAAATTCCGGCTCGTAAACATTTAAAAATAACTGATACATATAATTATTATGTCACTGAAAAAAGTAAAAGTTGATCTTATGTTCTGTTAAGATAATGAACAAATTCAGACATCATTATGAAGTAATAAGTTGAACTTCCTAAAATAAAACCCAGTAGGTACTTTAAAAGAAATCGGCGTGAAGCAAACGAAACAAAATAAAACAACAATGTAAAAAATGTTAAAACAAAAATCTCGACTAACATAAACGATCATTTTGTTTTTGTAATTAAATACTTATTTGAACGCATATATGCTTGGACTACGCAAATTTATATACATATTGAATGGTCTATTTACTAGCTTTAATTTGATACGCATATTTTCGTGATAATAGAAAAGTTTTTTTTTTTATATTTAAACCTAACGATAAGGCAGACGGGCTACCTGATGGTTAGTAGTCACCGTCGCCTATGGACATTTGCAACACCAGGGGCGTCGCCAATGCATCGCCGACTTTGAAGGAGAACTCTTTTCACACCTTTTTTGAAGAGCCCCATGTCATAGCGCACCGGGAATACCTCGGGAGGAAGTTCATTCCACATCTTACACGTCCGTGGCAAAAATGAGCGTGCAAACCGAACCGTAGTTACCGTAGAACCGTAGTTTCCTTCCCTCCCTCCATTTTACATTTACAGATTTACAGTCGCCATTAAAAAAATATAGTCTATGCCACTCTTTAAATTGGTACAATTATAATGATAGGTCATAATCCGCCAAGCCGTTTGAGCTGTGCCGCATGCCAAACAAAAGAACCTATATAAATACAAACAGACATACCTACATACGTTCAAAAAACATTACTCTCCTGATGCAGTCAGGTAACAAAATAAAGACAGTAAATTTAGTATCAATCCATTCTTTTCAATTCAACGCTTTTGATATCATACAATTTTATATACACAGTGATAATAAAAAAAATTATAACTGATTCCCAATCACGACTATATTTGCTTGCGAATATTTGCAATGTACACATGCACAACTTACATTAATATTATACTATACATAGTCCACAGTTTGATGTCGATGAAATTGTTAAGCTGAGAGCAAATTCCGAGTGACTAGATTTTTTCTTTCGTTATTTGAATATTTTTCTTTCGTTATTTAAATATTTTTTGTAATATAAAGTACCTGCCTTCTTAAGTACATATTTAAAATTGTATTTACGTAATATGATATCGTTTTTCTGATAATCTATATTTTTTATGACACATATATATTTAATTTAGTTCTAAGTAACGAAAAATATGTATGATATAAAATATCAGGAAGCAAAGAATTATTACATTATTTTGATTCCCTAAATGTCTTGAAAATTATTACACGCGTTACATTACATATAACAAAAATGAGAGGGTCAATGTGCCTGCTAATCACCAAAATTGCAAAAATGGCGTTGGGAATTTATAAATATAATAAAAAAGATTAAAGTACGTTACATATTTTTAAACATGGGTGGAAACGTGGAACATAGCTCAAAGAAAAAAATCATTATTAAACAAAAAAAACATTAACACCAAAAAGAAAGTTAAAAAAAAACTTCAATTTAAAGATACTTACAAAGTATTATTATTTTTCTGGTGCTCCCTATACTTTTCCAGAGATATAAAGCGTCCTGTATACGTATCATAATACGTTACCGTATTATTCATCTGAGAATTCACTCCGACGAGCAAGATGAAACCTAATATTAACAACATTTTCACTATTTCTTTACAATAAGTCCTTAAGCGCTATATATATCACACGTACGTTTCGCATAACGTCTATTTACTTAGTGTCTTATGAATCAGAGCTGTATCTGGGCCTCAAATTATATATGAAGACTCATTTACAGGCCATTATCATAATCCGCTAAAAGTACTACCAAATTCGAATGCAGTTTGCTTTAGACTGTACTGTAGCAACACGCTACCTATAAGAGTTACTCGCCTTTATTTCGAAACATTTATCCTTGTTTTAAAAAGTTACGAAGCCCCACAAGCCGGACAAGTGTGAGCCTCAAGTATTTATTTTATTGCTCTCAAATATTAATTTATTTTAGTTCAAATATTTACTTACCCGACTGGGTGCTCAGAAGAAGGGTAATATTTTTCGAGCGTATATATGTATGTTTGTTTGTATATATGTCAATTTTTTTGTCATGCACTATAGCCAAAACGGCTTGACGGATTGTAAAATATGACATATCATTACAATCGTCTATGTTTGCATAGTGACATAGGCAATATAATTTTTATAAATGGTGCCTGGAAATAAATGAAAAGGGGGAGGGGAGTAACGTTTATTATCTATTACGACAATATGGGTATCAAATGAAAGCTATTAAATAGACCTATCTAAAATATATATTGTAATACTTTTACTTGACAATTTTGACCAAAACTCGCATGAGTGTTAAATTAAATATATATCATTATGAACGAAGAAATCGTTTTATGCAGTCGGATACTTTAGTGTTTTAACGATGTTACTAGTTCAGTATTTGTGTTAGAGCGAGAGCAGAAATATATATGTGTGAAAATTTTAACTGTCTACCTTTCACACAGACAGACATACACATGAATAGATGGACAAACGGGCCGCGGAGTTTTAGTAATAGGTTTCTGTTTTATCCTTTGTACGGGACCCTAAAACTTTAAGGTCAATGACTTCATTGGAATTGGTAAAAATTTACAACTGATTCTGATTTACATATTTTACGCTAATTAACTTTTTATTTTGTAAATAAGGCTATTAAATTTCATATTAATCTAAATTAAATGATTTTCTGGCTATAAAAATGTCAATAGATAAAAAATTAATGGCTTGAAATAAATATTGCAGATATAAAATATTACAGTTTGCCTATTAGATATTAAATAGTAAACAATCAGAAGGCTACCTCAAATGAACTAATTGTATTATATTTCCTCATATTACATCAAAATGTCAAGGAGAACTTTTAATGTAAAAAGCAGGACACTAAGTAACCGACATCTATATGATCATTTTAGGGTAAGGTACTTAAAGGGTAAGAACGGAACCCTATAACCAAGACTTTGTTGTTCATGCGTCCGCCTGTTTTCACCAGGCTGTATCTCATTCGTCCCTGTAGTTCCGGGATAAGAATAGGTCTACGGTAACCCCTGCATGTCGTATGGGCGAGAGTGGGAGCTCGAACCGTCCAACCAGGCGACTCCGGGAAGGACGGCAGTATGTGTAGTCGCACACTGCCGTAAAGACCAGACGGTGCGGTAGGCCCAGCCGCTTACCTGGGTGGAGCCCGATGGGGCAACGCGCTTAGAGGACTCCGGTTGCGTTCCTTTGGAGATCCTGTAGTCCTCTTCGCAGCGCCGAAGACGGCCACCGGGGGAGTTTTAGTGTGGTAAAAATCCCACATAACCTGGCGTCGTTACCTCAACGTCAGGTACCTTCGGAAGGTTTCCCCCTCAAGAAAAAAAAAAAGGTTGTATCTCATTACCGTAGTAGCAAGAAAATGGAAACTTTCAGTTTATGTATTTCTGTTGCCGCTGTAAAAACTGTATATTTTTCAAATTATACAATAGATTATGGTTTACTTAATATGAAATTAATATTGATGCTACCGACGATATTCGACGACGACGACGATTATATCGCCCTAATTTCTCATACTATCATGACAATTTTCAATTATATCAATGAAAATATAACCACGTCGACCGAAACTTATAAACTTTACATATAAATAGCGATATTGCTGTATCGATACTATTTTCATAATTGATCCTATCAAGAGCCAATAGTCATTATTCTATTGAACTATCTAATTAAATCTGTTCCACGTGGTGTCGATCTTGCCTAGCACTACATAAAGACATCATAATTAGCTATTAAGGAAAATCCTAGGGATGGGTAGCAGCGCCTTCCTGGGTAATATCAACTTCCACGGCTGTCACCAATACGCTTGCCAGGCCCGGTACCTATTTTCAAAGACCTATAGACGATGGGAGGCCTCCGTCCGGCAGTGAACATCAATGGATCGGTGAATACACGATTTCATCAATTTAACTTATAACTACCGACTCTAGTTGTTTTAAGTTTTAGAACTCAATATGTATTCTCTTATACCTACGTGATTTGATCTAAGTATGTTGTATAATTTTTCAACAATTGGGCCAATCATTTTAATCAGCCAATATTAATTCCACGCAAAGAATTACGGATATGTTTTAATCATTATTTCAATTATCGTCAAAATTCAGTGCAAACCATTTAAATCTGTTGTAGCATTATTTTTTAAATAAAATGCGAATTAAGTTAATGAATTTAATTACTATGAATATTTAAGAACTTTTTTGACTGTCTAGAATTTCAATAATATTATAACACGATTATTTCAAATTCCAACTATCACATCATAGTACTGCTTTCTTTATGAATGAATAAATAAAAAACGAAATTAAATGTAAGACTGTGTTTTTTAAATAGAAAGTTGAATTAAAACAAAATATTTTAAAGGAGTTCCCACAATCACAAACGTGTTTTGCCGTTTTTCATAGATGTACGGAACTAGTGCATATGTCGGACTCGCACTTGGACGATTTTTACTTTCATAACTAAGTACGTACCACTTTCATCCACCGAACATATTTAATTTACCGAAACATCTGTAATAATAGGTTAAGTTACGAGCAGTCAGGTCTAATAACGACGAATTGATGGATTAAGAGGAAGTGCGTGATGCGTGTCAGGGTTTAATAATCACGATTAGGTATAATTTCTAAGAAACAAGAACAGACGAAAACTGCCACGCGCCTTTGCAATGTATGGCACGTGCAAGTATTCCATTTTATCAATTCATTGTTTATATTGGCAGATGTAAAACATCGTGTTCGTGCAAGTAATATGCATCTATACTGATATTATAAAGCAGTAGAGTTTGGTTGAACACGCTGATCTCAGGAACTACTGGTTCGAACTGAAAAAAAATTGCGTTGAATAGTAAATTTATCGTGGAGGGCTTTAGGCTTTATGATCACGCTATGTTTCTTTTTATTAATTGTTCCTTGTTTAATTAATTAATTTGAAACTGCGTGGCACAGCTAGTAAAAGATAAGATTGCGACAGGAACTAAATATTAGGCTTAATGTGAATAACGCCATTTGCGAACACTACCCCGCACTGATTCGAACTAACCCCGCAGCCCGGTTTGTTTTGATCGACACGTAATAGATCCGATAATTGATAATAACAGATGACGCAAAAATATAATTAATCAGATTTACCTGCGCCTATAGATTTTTCTCATAAAAAATAAATCTGCCAAGTGCTAGTCGGGCTCGCAGGTGAAGGGTTCCATAGCATTATCATTCACAAATCTTAAAGAGAATTTATAGCTGCGAGTCCGACTCGCACTTGGCCAGTTTTTTTTCTATATTTCCAGACGCCATCTTTAAAAATTATATAGCCTATGACAATCTGCAAACTGAGACGCTTCTAATGATATGTCACACGTCACAATTCGTCAAGCCGTTTGGGCTGTAGCGCGTGCCAAAGAAATGGACATACATACAAACAAACATAAATACATACGCTCGAAAAACATAACCCTCCCTCTGTCGCAGTCGGCTAATAAATGACTTTACAATGAAACCTAAGCGTTTTTATCCACAAATAGAAAATAATATACGACACCCCGAATAAAAATTGAGAGAACTTTAAAATAACAGACAACACGTCCAAGAGACATAAATAAAACAAAGTATAAATAAATAGAATTGAATTTACACGACATAAATCGTGAACGGCGACCCGACTATTTTTATAGCGCCTTGTTATGAGAATAAATCGGGAGATGAGAGCTGGATTCTGAGACGAGATTGTTAAGGGTATTTCATATTTTCTAAGCGTCGAATTTGAGGTAAATGTGGAAAATCTCAGACTTGTGAGATAAAATAAATTTAAAATCAAATAAAACGTAGGCTAGACCTATGTACCACTAGTTAGAATTATGTCGTTTCGTGCTAGAAACATAGTCAGTAGAGATTTATACATACATATATGAGATAAAACAAGGCTATCAAATAGTTTTTTTTTTATTTAATTTGTTTTAAGTGACTTTCGAAGGAGGTTATATTTTTTTTAAGTAAATGGTGATAAAATTAACTTAATGTTAAGTAGTTACTGCCGCCCTCGGACATTTGTGTCCTCTGTCAGCTGCGGTCGGCCACATATGCACTGCTACAACTGAGTTGGAACGCCTAGGATAAGTATATCTTACTAAATATAATACTACTGCTGTTTAGTAACTCTATCAATGTAGGTATAAGTTATTTACATTTAATTCGAGATTATACACAACACCAGCATATATTTCCTCCCACTTATTCTCTAAGGTGTACGTAAAAATTCGCAAATTGAGCCTGTTTTTTTATTGAAACGTGTCATATATATTGTTTTGCAAGTGTACAACTCATTTCATCTAAAATAAAAACATGTTTTTTATTTATTACACGGCATCGTAAATGGTCATACTAAAAAAAAACGTTTTAACATTGCCATTAATATAATTGTTGCAAACTAACCTTGGGCTTAAAGTAGTACAATGCATGTATTACCCTTGACAGTTAATCTCTGACTAATAGATAATAACAGTAAAAATATATCATAAAAGTAATTAAAGTCGAGAAAATGTCTTGGCATTGACGAGGCGAGAGTAGAACACTGTCATATGCTGCACCTCCGAGACGTGTAACATTCACACGAATGTTTCATTTAACATAAAGTAAATGTTAAATTTGACACATTCAACATCAGAGTGGTAGAAAAAAAAACAGCAGAAAAAATTAAAAAACAATGGTTTTATTTAAATAGATGTTATTAGTTTACAAACTAATAACATCTATTGGTCTATTTACTAGCTTTCATTTGATACCCATATTGTCTTAATAGTAAAAAATCTCGCCCCCTTTTTCCTCTATTGAGGCACCTTTTTTTTTAATTATATAGACATGTCACTATGCAAATGAAACGATTTGAATGATACGTCATCCGTCATAATTCGTCAAGCCGTGTAGGCTGTAGCGCGTGCCACAGAAATTTATTTATTTATTTATTTAGTCATACAAACAGCATAGTATACTTAACATTTACAACACAATAAATAATATAGTAATAACGTACCCTATATACATGCCACTAATAATGGATACACATACAAACAAACATATATACATACATATATATATACGTACATACGCTCAAAAAACATTACTCTCCTTCTGACGCAGTCGAGTAAATATAAGAAAAGGTTTTTTTATTCGGTTTTAAAAGATTAAAGTGGTCAAAAGTGGTACCGTTCAACGTGGTGCGTTTCTGGAGTAACCACGCCACACGTATTTACGCCTAATAACAGCAATGAAACTGCATAATAAAAGCGAGGGCTATTATGTTTTTGTTTGAAGTGGTAAAAGAGAGAGTAGACGGGGCATTCCCACACAGTCCGCAGAAAAAACCCTGTACCAGATCTGTGAGTGACCTTATATATTGTGTTATTTACTTTAACATTACTCTTAGACACATATTGATGTCAGGTGAGTTGCAGACAGCACTCTCATTTGCTATTGGACTACCTGATGAAAAGAAGTCGTCTTCGCCTATGGCCATATACATGACCAACGTTATTAATGCATTGCCGGCTTTAATAGCTCTTTTACGCCTATTTTGAATAGCATTTTCATAATGTTCCCGGAATAAATCGTGAGGAGGGACATTTCTTCTGATGCAGGGATATTCATAGCCAGGTAAGACTTCAATCTAAGTTGAAATGTCCATTTTATTTTTTGGGTGACAGTAGTTTGCGATACAATTTTGCTACTTCAAATGTAAAAATTAAACTAAAAGTGTATTAGGTATCTTTACGATATTATTAGTATCTATATTTCTGTGTATCCTTTATCTATCAGCGTGCAATAAATCGTTCAAGTTCGTAAGATTCACTGCAAAATATTTATATTTTTATTTCACTTTGGATTCACGAATGTTATAACGTATTAAATCAACACGTTGCACTGCGACTAAGGGACTTGTTCTATCGCGAGCGGAAAACGACAAGCTACTATTATTTCAATATAGAACTATTTTGTGTTTTTTTCCGCAGCTCTATGGCATGGGGTTCTTCCAGAGGGGTGTCAGAAGAGCTCTCCTTGAAAGCCGGTGATGCATTGGCGACTCGTCTGGTGTTGCAAATGTTCATAGGCGACGGTGACTACTCTCCATCAGATAGGCCGCCTGCCTTATCGTCAGGAAGAATTATATAAAATGTTGAAGGGTTGAAATGTTGAAAGGTAGTCCTAACATTAATTCACATTATGTTCCTTATCCTAGTGGATAACTCTTACATAAATTAACAACAATTATTTAAAAATCAGTGTAATTCTATCAATTCGAATTGCTTTATCACTCAGATTTATAAGCTAATTCAATCGTCAAATCGCATATAAACTCTCTCGCTTAATCGTAACTCGTTAATCGTCGACAGTGCAACAATTTTCTAGCTGCGTAGAAAGATTGTCACTGTTGCATTTAAAATTTCAAATTTATGAGATCCTATAGAAAGAACTCGGCAAAATACGAGAATGTTTCGAGGCTGGAGACATATTTTATGGTTTGTGGCTTTTCCCATAAAATATGTGTGTGGTCTATTTGCTTGCATATTCTAGCTAAAGTTGTTGTAGTTTATTTGGTAGCAAATGGAAATCGTAAGGAATAAGTACATTCGTACTACGTCTTAATCTTAAATTTTTAAAATGAAATTTTGTGTAAGAAAAAGTATAGCAACTCAAAATTTCTAAGTGCCTCCGTAGGTTAATATAATACTAGCTGTGATACGCGGTTTCACCCGCTACTATAAAAGAAAGAACAAACAAACATATATATTATATAGCCTATAGCCTTCCTCAATAAATGTACTATTCAACACAAAAAGATTTTTTTTAATTCGAACAAGTAGTTCCTGAGATAAGCGCGTTCAACCAAACAAACTCTACTGTTTTATAATATTAATATAGATTAAGGCATTTAAATTCATTTCTGTTCATTTACTTTTGTGTGTACATTGGTTGTAGTAAATTGTTTTAAAGTCTACTTATATTGATTATTTATTGTTGTCATCAATTAAAAATATATTTATTTAATTCATTACTAATTACTTAATTAATTTGAATACACGATAAAGTGAATAATTACTCGTAATAATTTTTGTCAGTATTAAATTTTCCTTTCAAAAAATATTTTACGCCTAAAAGGTTTTATATTTCAAAAAACTGTGTGTAACTACATAATTAATATTTAATGTTTTACAAATTTGTACATAAATTTTCAACTTGTTAAAAAATAAGCCGTTACCGGAATAAGTTATACGTCGGTTACTTTGTTTTAATTTTAAATGAATCATACATCTTATTCAGGGTCGAGTGTAATAATCACTCTTAAACAGGAAAACGGATTTGGCACTACGGTCAATTACTAGTGTAATTGTTTTTTTATAGTAGCAGACTAGCATGCAGTCCAGCTGATGAATGATGGCTTCATCATTCATCATCATCATCATTGATCAATACCGCTCATGGACATCTTTAAGCAACTTCATATACAGCAGAGTTCTATCTGAAGTCAGTCAGATTACTACTTACGAAGTCTAAGATGGTCGCCTTATATAAAAGTGAGCCGGTAACCACACTAATCCACCGAAACACAAGAACCACTTCACACTAGAAACAGATGCAGCGGTGGAACTTGTCCCATCGAACTAAATAGTACATTGTACCATCTTGGAAAATATTGATTTACTCATAGAAAACTTATATCATGTTAAAATAAATATAATATATATGTCATAATAAATTAAACGACGATCGAGCGATTTCTTCTAATGTATTGTAATTTATTAATGTATTCTATTGCAACTGGTGTTATTGATTAAAATTCTTTATTCTTACTCTAATAGTCTCACAGTAGTATGCGTATTGACGACCGCTGTTTATTATTGTTCAGGAACACGTCGTTAACCCATTAACGTCCCAATGCTGGACACGGGTCTTCTCTTAGAAAGAGAGAGTTTTCAGAAACAGGAACACGCTGCTCATATTCTGAATTTTACTCCTCTTTTGACATGACGGGGAAATCTTCAAAAGGTATCCGAGGCCATGGGAGCAACGTCGGGTTATGTGGGATTTTAAAATCCTCCACGGTGGCCGTCCACAGCGCTATGTGGAGGACCCCGGGATCTCCAACGGAAAACAAACGAAGTCCTTCCTTTAGGGGATACCGTAGCCCTATTCTGGTCCCAGAACTACAGGGACAATTCCTAAATCACCAACATCCACGGGAAAACAGAGTAATATTATTTAAGACCTCACGCTACCTTTCATTTTAATTGAATTAAGCAATTTACTCAAGATAAGCATTCTTGTTCTCTGATCTTAATACAACGCGGAAATGACCTGTATCTTTTAAGTGTATTATAGTTGCGTTGACTCAACAACCTATAAAGTTCAACTGCTCATAAAAGTGCACTACGGTTCATAAACACTTGTAAGACACTAAGGAAACCATATCAACTACACGCTTAACTCGCTTTTGATACCGTATTAACATTAATAACCATGTTATCATGTCATGTACTAAATGCTATCTACTTAATAAAACTAACTCACTGACTAAGGATAAAATAATAAATAAACTAAGGATAAATAAAATATACAGAGATTAAAGTTCGTTTACATAAACAGACAGAGCGTGTGAGCTCACGAAATAATATTTTTCCATACTATATTTTCGAGATTTAATTTTGTTTTTATTTATTTAATTATTTAAGGTGAAAGGACTCCGTATGATTCGACTCCGGAAACCCCACTGCCATATCTTTTTCCGTCTAATAACAACAGGTTTATGTAATGCAGTGTTCTGGTCTGAAGGATCGGGTAAGGTCTTATACTTATCCGGGACGTTCTAACTTAGTCCTCAGAGGTATCCACAAATCTTTGGTCAAGGTCGGGTAAGATTGGTCTTACCTGGAAAGATGTCCATGGACGGCAATATCCACTTATCATTAAGGTGGTCTGCATGCTCGTTTGCTAGTTGAATATAAAAAAAACATAATTTGTTTTTTTTGCTCCTTGTTCTCTATATTCTAATCACTCCTTAGCTTATGTATTCAATAGTATCTACCATATTCTGTTCAGTCAAATTTGCTATACAGCATCTTCAGCAATTATATGATCAATACCTTTATTGTTTGTAGTAAACAATGGCGCGCTAATCGGCAGTTCAATTGTAATCCGTTAATTGATGATCGCAGTGCCTCGTAATCCTATTCAACGTCCGATTGAACTGCAACTTATTGCGAGGGCTCATGTTTTATTTATTTTCCTGATAAAGCTTTTAAATGGTTTTGGTTCAGTAGCGATCTAAATTGTGGTTTTGAATTTTATGGATGGTTTGCCTTTGTGCGATCTGTTTAGTTTCCGATATTAGAAATAGGGATAATAATAATTCGATTCAGTAACAGCTTGTTCTAGTGCATACAATAATTCTAATGAAAGACGAAAATTAGTTACGATTAGCCCGTAAAAGAATGACAATTTAATAAGTAAATTCTGGTGAGAGCTGATGCTGACCCAGAAAAAACTTTTGAATACAATAAGAATTCTCTTGTTCAAACTACATTTAAAGAGGTAAGCTTAAAATTTATTCAAATTGAATCTTGAATTAATAATTGAAAATTCGCAAAGAGATTGGGCAAATAGACTCGGTAAAAAAACTTATGTTTTTGGTATCAGTAAAATACCTTTAATGCTAAAGGCATATATTTAATTATATTAAGATAGACAAACATCTTTGTTACATTCAAACGACAAATAATTATAATGAGGTAGGTAGTTAATTCCTGGAAGATTATTATCAGATAAAAGTCAAGTTAAAACATGACGCAGTACGCTTAAACATAATATTTAACTGTTATGAAAACAATTTAGGAACACATCTATAACGGTGCCCTGACATTTGCTTTCGGTGACCCGCGGGCAAATACTTCCTATTTATAGTAATAGCCGTTCAGTCACATGTTCAGCTGTCAGCATGTCTCGTCAAACAAGCACATGTCACGAAAGATGCAGAAACGACTAGCGGCAGCTATCAATTACAAAGAACGGTGGAGCCACGAAAACGTCGTGGCTATTTTCGTTACTTTACTCGATTTATTACAATTTATTTTAGAAGTGTTACTTCTTTAGAATAAAGAAACAAACACATAAATGTATTGATAAAAGTCGGCGACAGAATGAGATAGGATACGATATAGAGGATTTTATGTTAACATTTAATATGATATTACACATATAAGTATAATTACGAAGCTTTGATAACAGTAATAAATCTGACCATTATCCTAATACTCCTGAAACTCTATATCAACCTCAATCTGCCATAGGCTACTTTTCAGAAGTTTCACTTTTGCCGTGTGTGAATTGCACACGTTTTATATATTTTAGAACGGCATAGCGATCATCATACCGCCTGAGTTGTCTGAGACGCAGTGGGTTCTGGATTCAATCCCAGGGCAGACTATATCGAAATAATGAGTTTGGATTTCTGTTCTGGGTCTAGATGTTTGTGTATTCATGACCGTGTGTTCATGGCACCCATGACATATGGAAAAAATCTTGTTTGAGGATGTCAGTGTTGTAAGCGTTAATTATTTTTAACCAACTTCTATAATATTATTATTTATTAAATCGCTGCACTATATTACTTAAAAGCACACGAAATACCAAAATCATTATTGACACACTCTACTGAGCTTTGTATAATATTTTATAGAATGGAATTGAGTTTATCTCAGTGCATAGTTACAACTTCATTGCGTAAATACTGCTTAAAATATTACAAATTAAAGAAGCGAATAGGGTGTATTGTGCAAGGGTGTATTACAATAACTGTAGACTGCTAGAAGTAATTTTACTTTAGAACCATTAAATATCATTATTAAAAAAATATATTTAAAGTAGCTATGTTTATTTTCTATACCTAAAGAGTGTCTAAGTCCAAAAAACTTATAGTTATAAACCATTGTGTTATAGACGTATTAAATAAAATAAATAAATTATTGTATTTAAACAAAATATATATGTATATATTTACTTCTACCAATGTTTAAATTGTTGAACTTACTTAGATTACGAAGATAAGCATTGAACGTTTAATTAAATTATAATTAAACAATTTATGAAAATCGCTTTTTGTGTGGCCACTTACGGCCAGCGCAGAATACGTTAATTGGGCAAGAGTTACCAATTTGCTTACCATAGTAGGCACCTCTCATATCAATAACGAATAACAAGTTAATCGCTAATAATCACTTTTATCATCATAAAAAAATAAAGGAAATTATAAATATGAACGTAATAAGAATATTAATTAAATAAATTACTATAGAAAAAGATTCTGAGGTCTTACCACACTTTGGTCTCGAATCTGCTGTAGCGATTCCATCTAAGAACCACAAGATTTTGAATCTTAAAATACACAATAATATGTACCAACATATTTGCGACTTTTTTTATAACATGGCAGTAGCAAACCATGCAATCCACATTGTGACAACTCTATTAAGGTCACTTTCGAGCACATCTGTAATCAACCCTAGACATGATTAGATTTTACACCTACATAACTATTTCTAATGTGAAATGTGTAATCTTGCGTTTTCCTGCTCACTCATATATGAGGCGACCATTTTAATCCTCCGGAGTAGCAACACATCTGTAACCGACTTCAGGTGAAATCCCTGTTCTATATGAATTTGCTTACACATGTCCAAGGACGGCAGGTACCACTTACCATCAGACGGCCTACCTTCTCGTTTGCTATTTCAATTAGATAAAAAAGGTCAAAAAATATCAAAAATATGAGGCTGTGGTGCCTTCGAAGTCGGACCCTAAAGGATTTTCATACATTCAATCCATCTTCAGTTCTTCAGTTCTTACGTTATCATGTGTCAATAATGTGAAGCCTAGTAGATGTTTCTCATAATTTCATCGCTGTTACTTTGACAAGTTCCTTACTGTCCGGTGGCAGCCTGAGGCTAGTATTTTTGTTCACTACTTGAAAACTGTTTAACTAGGTCGTCTTATTGTTGAGCGACTCTTTGTTTTAAACTAAAAAGTATATTTGTCTTGTTTTTCATAACAAAATGACATTCCAGACGCCTAAAAAAAGATGTAAAAACTGCTTTATTTAGAGTTGGGGAGTTATTTTTGTATCTAGAGATAATTGGATTGAAACAATGTTTGCACAACCTGATTCAGCTGACTTGTTATTTAGTAATACTTTTACTTTAACAATTAAAGCAAATTAACATAAGTAACGATTCCAAATAACTTATTAACTATATTTTTAATAAGTTCTTTGGAAGGATTATTAGATTTTTGCTTTTATTATAATTTCACTTGCGATCTTGTAGGGAAGATGTAAGTGGTGCCTTATCGCGATCTTGTGATGCAACATCCAACAAAAACGAAGTGTGAATAAAACAACTTATGAATAAATTTCATTTTAGAACATTTAAACTTTTAAACTTAAAGTAATAATAATTAATAACTAAAAAAGCTACCACCCAAAAATTTTGTGTATATCAACATATGTTAAACCTTAACCGCTGTAGCGTCTTGTATCGGTCTTGGTATAAATTCCTTATTTATAAGTCAACCCCTTCGATCGTCAACCCTTATAACATTGCAATTTGTAAGTTATATTAAACTCTTGAAAACAGACACTTCTTTTAGATACAAAACCTATGTTAATTACCGTTATTTTCTTACCAAAATCAATGAAATAAGTAGGTATTTTAACAAACTCTACCCTGTTAACGTTAAAAAAAACTTAAAAATAAACCCAAACAATAAACAATTTAAAAGCAAATCTATCACTACAAAAATAGAAAAGTTTTTCACCCCTATATTTACCCCAAACACCAACCAATTGTAACTTCAGTTAAAGAAAAACCGCTCCTAACTCTACAACCGCAGAATTCATATAAACTGCTATTTATAAGAACTAAACGTACGCTTATCCCAGTCTCTTGGACTATACAATTAAATTAGTCAAACCAAATTCGTCCTAAGCACGTTAAACATAACGTCGCATCCAGATATGGATTAGGAACAAACACAATTTTTGCAATATGTAATACAGTAAAATGGCCGTTATTTCAGTGACATTAATGTGAAAATCGCGTGAAGATTGCACCCTCAAGACGTTTACCGTGGATGTCGCACCGATTTCGGACATGTCACTCTTGTGCGTTAACTGTCAAGACGCGTGGCGCAGTACGGGGGATAGTGGGGCCACGAGACTAGCGGGATTTAAGTAGATGATAATTATACCTACAAAATTATGCATCGAATTCACCTACAAGCAAAAGCTTCATATGATTGCTTGTGTCGTGTTTCAGCAGTATAATTATCCTATGTGTTAATTCATGCTATTCAGTGCGCCAAATGTTATTCAAATTAAATCAAAATCAGTACTTTTTGTGTTAAAGAGTTACAAACATACATGCATCTTCACAATCCTTTACCTTTCCCTTTTGGTGTCCAACTCCGTAAGCATCACAGGCTCATTTATTTTTGCCCAATTACCCGTCCGCACCGGTAGCGATCCTCAGTCTCAGTTAAGACTTTGATCTTAAATTGTATTGATTACAGATATTACTTACCATCAGGTGGTTTACACGCTCGTTTACAAATTGATTTATCCTCAGTCATGAACGCATCTGAGCCGTATCTAATACCAATTATTAGATATTTTTCTTAATTATAGCACTAGGTTAACTTAGCGACATCTTACTCATATTCCTGAAGTCAATTCAGGACGTAAAGTTTAAAAAACTTTTTTATATAGATCTACTTTCTACTTTCAGATATATTACGCATTAATATAGCTGGATTGAGCATAACGGTACATTATAGATATGCGACGTTAATTCCACTGCGTGAAAATTATTCTGAAAATTAATGATTGCAATGTTGTAAAATAATTATTGTGGTACAATATCTAGGTATAAAATATATCTTATCAGATTTTGTATTACATAAATTTATTTCATTATTTGTTTAGTTTCTTTGTTTAGCTATACTAATTTATATTTATGCAAGAATCACTGGTCCGATTTACATGAAATTGTGAATGAGTGTAATTTATTTAATTTGTTAATCTATAGGCTACTTTTGATTTCGATATATTTCGCTATTTAAGGATGGATGGATCGATTTTAGACTTAATATTTCCATTTTAAATAAAAAGAAAACCTTAAAAAATGGAATAGCAAACTTTTGATAGCGCGTTTAACATTTAATTTACTCTCCGGAAGATCCTTACCACTGGTTGTGTACCTCCAACGGTTAATGAGTAAAACGAAAATTTTGTCACATAACGGATACATCAGTTAGTCAGCCAGTAATGAATAAAATATAAACAAGTTTTGATACAGATACATAGTAAACATCAATAAAATACGCTGAAACTATGTAATTTTCTTTTTCATTTTTTGGTTCGTAAGCCGGCAATATTGTAACAACTGATGTGCCATTGTTAGTCATACTTCGTTGTGTTACTCTGTTAAAATACTTTGTGTGTGTTAAAAGACGAGCACGACGTCCATTTACTTGACAGGTCATGATAACACATCTTCTTAGTCATCAAACTAAATCGCTTGTTTTATGGCTCCACCGCTATTGTCTTGTCTCCTCAAGTCTTGCCGCTATAGAGTGATTGCTTACTGGAGGGTAGATTGAATAACATTTTGTTTATTTTTGTTCTGCGTTCGGCAGTCTTCCGTCATGGGGATTATTTGTGAAATATAATCTTAGTTTAGACAGCGATTTTGCTTTTTGCTAGACATCAATTATACTTTTAGTATCATCTCTATGGATTTTGTATCCTATTTCTGCTTGCAGATTTCATATATGTAATTATCTTCATATATTTCAACTATCATTAAACTTATATTAGCAATTACCTGTATTCACATTACGTACGTTTAATTTAAGAAAACCCTTACATCGCTATATCCGACTTACTTTATGTTATAATATAAACCGAAAATAAAAGTTTATAATTATATTCCAACGCATATCTGTAATGTCTCAAAACGTACAGAGATTTAATAGTAACTTAAAAACAAATATAAATTGAGATAACAATTCGTCTTTTTACAATTAAAACCTATATGCGAGTACTCTGTCTAAAGTTAATATGTTACACTAGATAATCCTGCAGCTCTGCCTGCTTCGGTCTCCTCTATCAGTGTTACGTATCCACTTTATCCTTATCTAGATCATAAACTATCTATGTCCAAATTTCAACGAAATCCGATCAATAGTTTGGTATGTGAAAGACTGACGATTACACAAACACTCGCATTTGTAATATTAGTAAAAACATATTTGTTTAAATACGTATTTATTTTAATCTTACAAAAAATTTTCTTCGCGCCTGATAGGAGCCTCAGGTGACCCAAGAGCTGGAGCTTACCTCGGCCAACAAATAAGCTTGGCAATTCAGCGAGGTAATGCTGCCAGTGTCTTGGGTACATTTCCACGGGGCAGCGATTTGGCCCATTTAGTTTATCTATAGTTTTTTTTAATTTTAATTATAATTTTTTTGTAAAATTAAATTGTATTGTTGATGTATAATATTTATGAGTAAAATATTTTAAGCTCGTGTGTAACTGCATCGGTTTAGCTAGTACATAATAAACTGTAAATCCAACATGTCTTTCCTGTTTTCTATACACCGTTTAATAACCGGGTGTCAAACCGGTCCATGATACGGATTGTATGAATTAAAACACGCTCTCGGATGAAGTACAATTTAATAGGACGGTGTTAGACTGAACTTGTAATGTGTATTTCAAAACATCCGTTTTCCAATATTCTCGTGTAATTATCTTGTAGTGTGACCACGCCCTAACTCTGGTCAAGCGTCAACGGTTATTTGCTTGTCTACATTTATCTGGGACTTTTAAACTGTGAACCTAGTGGTATTAAGCAATAGTGTGAAAATTTAGACATTTTCCAAAAAATACTTTCAAATGATCTCAGTATAAAATTACATATAGAGTTTAAAAATCTGAATGTTAAGACTTCTTACGTCTCATTAATATTATGTTGCTAAGGGGAAAGTAGTGAGGATGTTTTTTTATCTAATTGAAATAGCAAACGAGCATGCAGTCCACTTGATGGTAAATGGTTACTGCCTTCTATGGAAATCGGTAATCAATTTCATATAGAACAGGGTTTCTAAATGAAGTCGATTACACATGCGTTGCTACTTCCGAAAACTGAGATAGTCGCCTCATATGTAAATGCGTCGACAACCACACCCTTCCAGCGAAACGTAAGAACTGCTTCAAGCTAGGAATAGGTGAAGCGATGGTACCTTCCCGGTCGAATTACACTGATTGTACTACCTAGTAAATTTCCGGATGTTTTTTAGTCTTTCACGTAAACGATTGATCTAATTAGGATTAAAATTAAAATACGAGTTTTATGTCAAGCATACGATGCTTTAAACTATGTTAAACGTTATCCACGCGGGCAAAGCCGCGGGAAGAAGCTAATAAATTAGATACGTAGGTAATAAAATCGGGTTTTCACATATTTTATGTACATTATAAAAATCAATAATTCTTTTATATTTATTTGTTGTGTTGAACAGATTTGTTTATACAAATATTTAACATTGTTTCATTCAAAATTATTTTATTTGAAAACTGGATAGTGTTATTAAACTTTAATTGACTTAAAAGTAAAGTAAAAATCTGTTTCGGTAGATGTTCACATTTTACCCAGTTACCCACGCTTACCTCGTCGGTAAGCACAAATTACCCGCAGCCCGCCCTCCTATTTACCCATCTCTACCCTTTTTATTCAACGGCCATTCTACTCGAACCGTATCGATTATCAGGCGGGTACATACTTAATGAGAATAACAAAGGTACTCGGTGTATTTGACGGAGTGAAATAAGAATCTAGAAGTAAGCAATTTTAAAAGAATGGAAGAAATGGTAATTTTATTTTCATTTTTTCCCCATGAAACATAACATAAAAAATGACATATATATCACAGTTCTTCAAAACTAGTACTAGTCTGAAGATTTGCGGGTAAGCAGGCTTACAACTGCTAGTATTGTTCGATTTAATATTCATAAAATATTTCTTATTCAAATCTTTCATTTTTATTCATAAAAAAATATTACCAAAAACGGTCCTTCGAGCCAGATCAAAGGAAAAATAGGCATGTAAGATAAAACATTTATACAGAAATAACTGTAAAGTTAGAGACATAAATTTTCCTTTGAAAACCGCAAGCTATAATTTCATGGCGTCTACAAATATTGGGCGGGGGAGGTTTGGGGTTGGAATTCATTACTGTGTCTTGTATAACCTATAATTTGGTACAAAATAACACATGGAGTTTTCATGTTATTATTATGGGGCGTTGAAAATGATGGTTCATATTGCAATTCAAAGGTTGATTTGACATTTTTGATTACAGGGAAATTACGCTTCTTTGAAATAGGATATATTTTGATTAAAATGGACGATTGATGTTGCACTGGCACATGAGGCATTCCAATTTAGTTCTGAAGCAACGCATCTGCGAGCAATCCCAGGAATGAATCGAATTCTACTTTAGTTCGATTATAGACACCTAAAATATAGACTACGGGTTGTAAACACAGCCTTCTAATCGGAGGCTCTAAAGTTGAAATCATATATACGTGTGATGGTGCAAAGTGATATGAGTATTAGTAGTATTTTGAACCGTGAAAGAAAACATCGTATAAAACCACCGTAAACCTGCACACCTGAATGTTCTTTGAAAAAACAGGAGTGTACAAAGAATACCTATCTAAGATCTTAACAACAGAGACTTGGCTCAGTTACTATGTTCCATGAAAATCCTTTTAGATATCCTTGTGTAGTCAACCTTATCTAACGGGTCCACTCTGTGAGAAACCTAAGCAGCTAAACCTTAGTGCTTAATTAGAGCCTCGGAAGTGTTCGTTGAAGTGTAACTGGGTACGATTTTATGTAATTACACACACATAAGTAATGTTTAAGTGTAGATAACGACGGTCTTGCCTTACTCGTTGGATTATTGAGCATTAACATGTTCCGGTCAGAGACAAGGAGGCCAGTGCCCTTAATTATAATGCTAGCTTTTGCCCGTGACTGCACGCGCGGTCAACAACTAATGAGTATGTAACTACTATGACTTTCGATGTGAAACATCTATAGGTAGGTAAACCTGTTGTTGACATAGCGATGCTTGCATTTATTTATTTTAGCGCCATCTTTTATACATTGTCGGAGCTATAAAGTATCGATAAAAACTAAGCGGGCTGCGGTGTTAGTTCGACTTAGTGCGGTGTACTGTTCGTAGATGGCGTTATTTTCATTTTGCTATATATTTAGTTTCTGACGCAATTTTGTCTTTTATGCGTATTACTTGCAGAAGCACGATGTTTCACATCTACCAGGCGTCCCGTAACGGCTTTTTTTATATAATACAGAGTAACAAACGAATACGCAGTCCAACTTATGCACTCCGGAAAGTGTTAACTGCTGCTATGGAAATCTGTAACCAACTCATATAGAGCAGGGGTTCTAAAGCTTCAAATGCATTGCAACTGTGTAGGATTGAAATGGTCGCCTCATATACCCATAAATAAGCCAACAACAACAAATTTCTATTAATACGCAAAAAATTGTTGACACTAATAAGTGTGTCGGTAGTAGTTACTTACTTCGGTTGAATCATACTCGTTCTACTAGACAAATAAGATAGTTGACTAATCTGTACCTGCAGAGGAAAGTACCTATTCATTACAACAAAGGGAGTATTCTAAGACTTGATCTAATTATGAGGTAAATTTCCAACCCTACTTGGACATTAAAAAGCCAATTACACACCCTTATAGTTAAAAAAAAATTAAAACTCATTGAAGTTCAGCACAATATTAATTTCTCCTAACAAGTCCAAACAGCGCTAAGTAGGCACCTACTAACAACCTAGTTCACATCGTGGTTTCGTAATTAAGTGCATCGTGTGAAGAGAGCTTGTTAAACGATACCACATCACTGTTAACAACACTAAAACATAGAAATCGCTCCGATTGTTACGAAGTGTTAACTACGGTTGCTATGTAACGCTCGATACAATATTTTATTGGAACTTTCTATATATGTACCTAACTTTCTATATCTATATGTAGTTTTGTCTTTAAATTTATTTGATTCACGCATATCCAACAAAATTTATAAGAAAGGTAATATTTTTAACCGACTTACCAAAGGAAGAGAGGTTATCTATTCGTCGTGTATATTTTTTTTATGTATGTTCGGGCATAACTCCGCGATGCCGCAACCGATCGTCACGATTTGACCGGTACCGTATGCGTCCAGTTTCCAAAGGGGTCCCATTTTTTTAAGCGCATCTAAGAACATATGTATGTGTATGTGTGTGTGTATGTATGTAGGTATATCCATTTCTTTGACATACTCTTCATGCCAAACGGTTTTTAACATTTGGTGCAATGTTGACATTATACTATTGTACCTATTACTAAATTACAGGCGCGTTCCGTTAGAGATCTCGTATCCCTCTTTACAGTGCCAAGGATAGTCTAAGGGAAGATATTAGTGCGGTAAAATTCCCATATACCCTGAAGTTGCTTCCACGGCATCGGTACCTATTGTAGGTATCCCCCTCGAAAACAAAAGACAGGAGAGTTTTCTATATATCCTCTCTCCTTCTATCAAAAGACTGATAGATGGATAGAACGAATACATGTACAGAGTTTTGAAAGGTTCATTCATCCTCGGTAAGCGATTCCAGAAGACCAATTGGCTTCCAGCTCCCGTCATAAATCACAACGTCAACAACTGTACTTGGAACGCCACAACATTATTATGTTACAAAACATTCACATTGAAGACTCAATAGCCATTGTTGGTACACCCGCTCATAAACCATACATTGTCCGAACTACAAAGTAATTGGCTACTACTTCTGTATTGCAAAGTTATTCGTGTTCACGGCTCGGATACCATTCAGATGGGACGATACGATGTCGATTTTAATGTATATAAAAGGATTTGTTTTTATAAAAGACCCTATTCCCGCGACTCTGACCGCTTTAAGTACGCTTACCAGTAAAATGAATATTCTATGTATTAATCTAGATAGAAAACTAAATGTGCACCAAATTTCAGCACAATCCAACCAGTACCAGTTTTCCAGGTGGTAGGACCAATGTAGTTCGACCGGAAAAGTACCACCGCCACACCTATTTCTAGCGTGAAGCAGTTCGTGCGTTTCGGTGGAAGGGTGTGGTTGCCGGTTCACTTATATATGAGGC
>DWNE01000693.1:0-26515 GCA_018249875.1 Cecropterus toxeus | reverse complement strand
AACATATATTTAAATTATTTTATTGCTTTTTGGTGGCATTGAAGTCGGTTTCTATTTTTTGTTAAAAAGTTTTATTTCCCCTTCCTATCTAATCCAGTGACTTTAGTACGAGTTTATTACGTTTCTTTAATACAATCATTGTTTACATTTTCATCCATACAATGAAATATCCATTGCGCGTTTACGTTTACATTTTTCAAATTTATCAATGTACTTTGCGATAAAGGACGTTAAAGTAAACAATTATCGTTTTAACGAAACATAAACTTGTATTATACAGAATATAGTAGGGTATGACGCTCTTGCGATGAGGTAGGAGTGAGCAGTAGCTCCAAACACAAAGATCTAACTCCTTTCTATTGTTGAAATCTCCTAGAAAACTTGTGTAAAAAAAATATTTTTTCCCATTTTTTTTCCATATTACTTAAGCGAAATTCTTCCACTGGTCATAACTCTCTATCATCCCTTTTATGTAAGACAGATCATGTATCTGACAGAAAATCAATGTGCAAGGGGTAATGAGGGTGGCCACTGTATTAATTAACGGCATGACGTCATTAAGCTGGCCATGCCCGGCCTTTGTTAGTTGTAACAAGGGGATATGATACTGTATCTTTGTTGTACCTACCAATATATAGGCTTACTAACATAATATGATTTTAGACTAATATCCACGTTTAGTAAGAACAGTAGAGGTAAAAAACATCCTAAGAACTTTAACAGAGAAGATAGTTTTACATAAGCGCAAACGTGGAATCAAGTGGTTCTTTTATGTGAATCACAATTATATAAAGTTCGGTGCGTAATAATTTTTGAAGCCTGTAAAAGTTTCGGGTAAATATAAGCGTGTTAAGGAAAATTGAAACGAGTTTAAAGTACATTTTAATATGTTACGGGTACTCATGATATGCGGTTTTTTGAATTTCTTTTTGGCGATATATTAAAATGTATAAATTCCGCGAGTTTAAAGTAATATTTAAAGCCATTTTTTAAAATCTAAAAGTACAAACTCTGCGTCTTTTTATCTAAGTTTAAGACTCATCTGAAAGTGATTAAGATATTAAATGATGAAATTGTTGTTGCGAATTCAATTATTTGTTTACAGTTGCTTAGCGTAGTTCCATGATAAGCAAACTTACATATATATGACGTATCTACCTATAAAAGTTATTGATTCCGACTGACTTACATAAATATGAGCGGCGATATTAATCCTTAGGAACGGCGACGCATTTGAAATAAGGTACATATAAATGCCTATTCTTCACGGAATTGGTTACAGAAATCTTTTACTTTACCATTAGCTGTATTTCATGCACCAGTGTTAACATCGTACTAATATTACAAATTTGAAAGCTTGTGAGCATGTGTATTTGTTACTCTTTTATGCAAAAACACTGGTTGGTTGTTTGGATTTCGCTTAAATTTGATACCAGATTCCAGATATTTTTTTTACCTACATTAATATATAGGACACTCATAGCCGTGAAATACTTGATCGAACCATATAAAAGATCTGACAAGGTAAATAGAAAACCATGTAATAAACAAACCCAACTGACACACCGCGACTAAATTACAGTAACTGTCAACCCTACGTTCAGGACAGATCATTGCATCTGACAGCAAATCAATGTGCAGTGGGTAATAGGGTTGCTACAGTTATAATTAAAGGTTACTCCGGCCTTTGATGGCTAAGGGGTTCGATCAAATTATGCCATGCCAGTCGCTTCTGTAATCATGTGGAACTTAACGATGTTGAATATTATGACTCCGTTTTAGTTTAATCCTGATTGTTGATATAGTAGTATTATAAAATATATATTTTTAAAAGTTATATTCTATAGTATAAGTATATTAGTATTAGTACATACAGTGTTCTAATATTTTAAGATTATAAAGCTGAAGAGTTTGTTTGCATTGTTGAACGCATTAATTTCAGGAAGTACCTGTTCGAATTGAAAAAAAAAATGTATGTTAAATATCCCATTTATTGCAGAAAATTTAGATTTTACATCACGCTATGTTTATTTTTATTTCTCATATAAAAGTGGGTGAAACCGCAGAGAACTGCTAGTTATATTTGTTGTACTTGTTAAAGACTGCAGTAGACAAAATATCGAAAGTCAAGAAAAAAAATTAAACTGTGAATGTGATTTTACAAGGAGTATTGAACGTGCTCGTTTTACATTGATGCTATAATGTTTGTGCTAAATATATGCATCATGCATGCAAAGTATTATATATATCTCATTTTTATAAAAAAAAAATGTTTTCACGTTGTTGAAATCTTTTATCTTTTTTCACTGCTCACCAGGCGACCATCTCAGTCCTCGGGAGTAGCAACGCATCTGTGATAGACTTCTTATAGAACCCCTGTTCTATAAGTTGCTTACGAAATGCAGGCGGCAGTAACCACTTACCATTAGGTGGAATGTTTGCTCGTTTACTACTTCATATTTATAAAAAAAATCGTACTTGAAATTTCTTTGGTACTTTTAATTTATAACACTTGCAGAACTGTAAGGTTTGTAGATAATTTCCCTCACTTTTAAAGCAAGTTGTTAAGTTATTAAGTAACTGTGTGAAATTTAAGAATACATGTAAAAGCTTAGAATGAAATAAATAAAACAATCAGACACGGCTGATTTATATCACAATTAGTAACGAAAACAACAATTTCCCTATAATCTCGGGGATAAAATGCAACTCTTCGCCCTAAGCCTTTAATTTATTTAATCGCCATTATCTACCGAAACTAAAGTCCAAACGTCCTCTTGTAACCCAAATTAGGTACATGTTGCACGGAAAAGAGGTACTAAATAAAAGCTATATAATAAAATAAATTTAAATTATTTATGGTTAGTATAAAGCATACGTTTCATCTATCAGATGTCAAAAACCGTGATTGCTAATAAGCTAAATCGAAAATGCCGAAAAAAATATAAATATAACTTTGGCTTTAACTATAATTATATGTAAAAACTTTAATTATAATAATTGAGTAGTGGTAAATTATTATGGAAGATAGCAATTAATACCAATATCATATTGAATAATAAATACATACTAAACTACTGTATAGTTTTAATATCATGACGTTTGACGACCCGCGTGGCGGAACGGTTACCATACCGGTCTGACGCGCAGTGGGTCCCGGGATCGATTCCCGACCAGACAGAAACATGAATGATGAGTTTATGTATCTGTTCTGGGTCTGGGTGTTTGTGTATTTGTCTTTGTGTGTACATGGCACCCACGACACAGGAGAAAATCCTACTGTGGGGCTATGAGTGTAGAAAGCGTGTGTGTGTTTTTAAATATCATTAATTCGTTTGTTTATATTCGCGTGTTCTAGTTACTCGCTAATAGTGTAACAAAAGCTTTAAAACCGCGGGATTTGTACCGCTTCGTTCTTCTTTCTTATCTAAGTGTAAAATTTGTCTAGGCAATGCTGTGAAATGGTCTAGCGTTGGCAACACGTTACACCGAAGCGCGTTTTTGGAAAATAACAAACATGTTTTAACTAGCCAAACCGTACTCTTGCTAGTTTTCTTTGATATTAATTATTAGAAAATGAAATAAAAATATAACGAATATAGATTCACTGAGAAAACATATCATTCAATTTAATCCCAATTTCACGTCGCAGTCCCGTGAGACCTTCGGGGTGAAAAGTTTATAAAAACACTGATATAACACGCCATCCATCAACTACTTTCGAGTTGGATATAAACAGGCGGAAGTCAAATATTTATATGTGTAATGTTATATGTTACTGATAGAGTAATAAAAATACGTTAATATAACTGAATTGAAATTAAGATTTCACTGAGATTATATAGAAAATCACACATTACAAAGTTAAAATAAATTGAATTATCTCATCATGATGATTAAAATACCTGCGCAAGGTTTATTACGTACGAAGTAAATGTAAAAGTCTCAATAAATTATCCAGAAGATGCATTGTTTTATTCTCAAATAAATAATTATCAACTGTCGCTGATGATTGAGAATTGAAAGCTAGTATTAGTTAATTTTCGCTAAATCGTCCCTTTCACATTAATAAAAATATAATTACAATATTGTACTTATGTCGATATATATTACGTTTTACCAGCTCCGGCTTTTACAGTTATATATATGCTGAGAAGAACTGCTTATTATAGCAATAACTCATGGAATTATCACATCAAGCAGATACTTAAAACATTTTATGCGGTTGGTATAATTATGTTCTATTTACACTTAATCCAGAGTAAACAAAAAAACTACTTTGAAATTTATAACATTAGTAAGAAAAAGATTCCACGTTACATTACGGTGTAAGCTGCAGCCGTTTTAAGTGGCAGATAGCGGGGGAAGAGCACGATTTATACCAAGTTGCTGCACCGACGTTTATTGCTGTTTTTGTGCACTAATGAAATGAAACTTTCAACATTATTCTATTCTGTGTAACAGTAGGTAATATTTGTTAATTAAAATCAAATTAAAATTTGATGAATTCTATGTAGTTGGTGAAGTTTTGGTGTAATTATGTTATTTAGCGTAAATATTATATTGTATTGATCAAATTGGTAAAATTTTTAGCTCTTTGTACACTACTACACCAGTGTTAACTATATTTAAATACTCGTTTTATGGGTTTGTAAGGTATTAGAGATACCTACAAAAGAGTTTTTATTGGTAGAAATACATTTCGAAAAATGCAAAACTTATTATTTACTTTAAAATTTCAAAGAAAAAAATGGTAATCTTATTTTCAATGAATAAAATTTTATATAACTGTCAGTAACCGTTAGAAGGCACAAATAAAGTGTTCAAAAATCTTTCATGTAGCAAAAACTATGACGTTGAAGTGAGATGTCATTTTTATTTGGTTTAGGTATAGGCTCCATTGTGTGTAAAGTATCTTAATGGCTTTTTTAATATTTAAGGGGTACTCATTTGCATTAACTTGCTCTCAGTTGCAGTTGCAGTTCTCAGTTCGTGAGTATAATTATGTTACTCATCAAACTTGCCACGTGTAGTTCCACCGGGAAGGTAACACCACCACATATATTTTCAGCGTAAATCCGTTTTTGCAATTCGGTGGAAAAGTTTTGTTGTCAGCACACTTATTTATGAGGCGATCTTAGTTTTCGGGAGAAGCAACGCATCTGTGATTGACTTCAAATAAAACCCTCTATGAAATTGCTTACAAATGTCTATAGGCGGTAGTGAGCGCTTACAATGAAGGAGACTACATGCTCGTTTTCTACTCCAGTGAGATAAAAAAAAATATATTTTTTCGATAATATGAGTATATGAATTGATACCAAATGGCTATTTTAAAACAGAGCGAAAAAACAGGTAATTCCATTTAAAAGGTTTTTAACTAAAAAACACCATCAACAAACACCAAGCTTGATGTTTTCTAAGGAAAGTATTTTATCATTTTCATTTATTTCCTTGCGTCTCAAGCCATTTCAATTACCATTGTGCTTATTGACTCTAAATGTAGGTCGGGTCGTTCTAAGTATAAAACTTGTAGAGAGCTTGACCGTGTAGGTGGTGCAATATAGATATTGTTTTAACTAAGGATCTTCCTTGACGTGACGTTTTTTTATTACATTATAATACTTTCTAAATTTATGTATAGTATTTTGAAAGATATTAATATGCCGAAGGTACTTATTCTTTTCAGAATCAGTCTGGACAAAGAGAAAGTCTTGAGACCCGAACAATCCTTATCTCCACCCTTATACCGCCGAAAAAGCCGTACTTAGTATATAACAAGGCAGGAGAGCAACAAATCCCACAAGTAGCAAGAAAATAATTGCACATCTTAATTTGCATCTCTCTTGTTCTGCGACTCATTTTGAATCTCTTCCACTATACATTACAAAATGCTTCATAACTTTCCAAAATAAACATAAACATAAACGCTTTCCACACTCATAGCTCCTCAGTAGGATTTATTCCTGTATCGTGGGTGCCATGGGCACACAAACACGAATACACAAACACCCAGACCCCGAACAGAAATCTAAACTCGTCATTTACATTTCTGTCTGGCCGGGATCGAACCTGGGACCCACTGCGAGACAGACCGGTATGGTGACCGCTCCGCCATGCGGGTCATCATAAAGATTTAATCAAAGGGTTGTGTCCGCCCTCCATCTATAAATCCGTAGATTTACTAAACTTTGAAAATCATTAACATTGCAATAGAAGTTAAAGTTTGGGAAACATTAAAGGTTTATATGATAATCCTTAAAAAAATTAATGACGATTAATTTTCGGCCCGTTCCAAAGGAAATTGGACTAATTACAGATTTATACCGATTTAAACACCGAAAGAAAGGAATTGAATAAAATATATACATTCCCTTTTTTCGTGAGCCGATTTCATGGCAGTGCCTTCCTTTTAATGAGCACATAATGATGAAAAATGCGGCATTATAGCCAGTCGGAGTACAATATTAATCGTTGCAATTTTTCTGCTAGCATTATTGTGCGGAACGGGAGATAGTGGGGCCTTTAGTGCTTTTTAGTGTAACAGCGATCGCGTCTTAAACAACATTGTGTTCTGTATTGCGATAGTAATTTTGTCTGTTGGCAGTGATTTATTTTTGAGGAATGATTTTGCTGACACGTGTCATATTGGTTGAGTTATGTGCTTTATAAGTTTATTTTGCAAGGTAGAAAGAATATGATTCGGACTGGAAGTTACCACCGCCATACCCATTTCTAGTGTGAGTCATGTCTTTCTAAAGATGTGGTTTTCAGCTCACTATCATATGATGCGAACATGTTTAACCTCGTGAATGGACACTCATCTTTGATTGACTTTTAAATTTAACACCTATTCTATATGGAATTGCTCACATATGTCCAATGACTTACCAGTGTCCTGCATGAACCATTTTAAGTTCAATTCCAGAAGCACCGTAACTACACCTTTTACTGGCTTGTAACAATACTGTGCTTTCCTCAGCCATTCTTAGCGTACTCTTTGTATTTAAACTAGAAATAAGACAGTCTAAAACCAAATAGGGTAGTGATGTCACTCAAATAGTCGCTATATTTATAGCAAAAAATATCGAAGGCAAAATTAGCCTAAAGACTGACCAATCAATGAGCGACAGCCATTCAAAATGTCATGTAAATAGGAACATTGGATCTTGCATGATTGAGTTTTTTTTTTACAAATATGAAGTAGCAAACGAGCAAGCAGCTCACCTGATGGTAAGTGGATACTGCCACCCACGGATAAGCAACTTCATGTAGAACAGAGGTTGGCTATGAAGTCTATCACAGATGCGTTGGTACTCCCGAGGACTGAGATGGTCGCCTCATATATAAGTGAGCCGGCAACCACACCCTTCCACCTCACGCAAGAAATAGGTGTGATTTACACACAGATACATACCACCTCATATTAATATATTAGCATAGATAATGTACTCATATAAATTCTATTACCATCTAAACCTACATGAGTCAAAATATTATTGTTTGAACTTCGCTTTAATATTTTCGAAGTTACGAGATCAAATAACAAAATTATGTATAATGATAACATTCCAGAAGTTCGACGCTTAGTTTGGAAAAATATATGTACTGTAAAACGTTTTGGGAAAGTTTTATATGTGTCATGTTGTGTTTCTTAAGATAAATAAAAGTGGTACGTCATTTTTTTATTTATTATTTGGTTTAGCTGTTATCAGTGTTAAAGGTATGAAAGTTTGACACTAACATTCAATCTTATATAGAACCTTCGACACTAATATACAACTACCGACCCACAATTATAAGTAATGAGTGAATAAGGTTTACAAATATGAAAAAACCTTATAATTTACAAGTTAAAAATAAAAATAATGTAAGCACTCCATACTTAATAAACTGCGCATTTTTTTTGACATTATCATCGAAATGTGTATTTCTTCAAATATTATAGTAGTAACCAACAGACATGCAATCCACCTGATGGCAAATGACCACTACAGATCATGGATATATCTGATCAATCACAAATATATGTAAAAAGAATCCTATATGAGATCAATGATAAATGAGCTGCTATCCTTGAGGACGAGATTGGAGAGCATCGGACAAGTAAAACGTCTAGCACTTATTTTATTAGGCAAAAATAACTGTGACAGCCATAGAGCCGGATATGAAACTTCTTTAAAGAAATATAACATTAAAGTATTTAAAACATCACTTTAAGTAATAAAAATCCCTATACATACCATTATAGCATGTTTTTAAAATTATAAGCAATATAAAATATAAAACAATTGAAGATTATCTCAATTCTGCAAGGATATTAAATCACCCATATTATGAGCAAAGTTGCGATAAGTAATCTTGATGCTATCCACGAAAATTATTAACCTCGCTATTTTACGCTCAACAAAAACTTACCAACGTGACTCCTCAAAGGCACAAAAGAAAATAGCGTAAAAATATCATTCGCCGCGCAACAATGGAACTTCAGACTTGAGAACAACATTTATTCCATACGACTACGACTAACAAAAACTCTGTTCAATATTGGGAAAGAGTTGAGTTGTTTTAGGAATTAGAAAGATAGTAAGTAGGTAAAAAAAAACTTAACATAACGTAACGATGTAACGACGCACGTAGTGGAATGGTTAGTATGATAACCACGCTTTGAGTTCTGGATTCGATCCCCAGCCATCCACATATTTAAATAATCAATTTAAATTTTGTCGTGAGTCTTGATGTTTGTGTGTAAGTCCTTGATATGTTTGGGGCTCACATGATGTAGGTGAAAATCTTAATGTAAGGCTATATGTAGGTATGGAAAGCGTTATTAGCAATATAAAAAGCGATCTTTATATAGTGAAGTGAACAATTATTAAAAAATATATATTAAATTGTTGATGCAACTAATATATGAGTAACTTGCTCTTGCCTGCAGCTTCGCTCACGTTACGAAGTATTAAAATCGTCAGTTTCATATAAACCGCTCATTCGCTATGTTATCCCCTTGGGGGTAATATTGATCAAAATCCTTTCTTAGCGGATGCCGTTCGGTGCGGATGGGGTTCCTTCCAGTGGTTTGGGCTGTGCGTTGATAGATTACTGTCAGTCAGTCAGTCGCCTTTGAGTTATATATATTTAGATTGAATTATGTACTTATTTCCATCACTCATATTTGGCATTTAGGTTCAATTACGTTTTAATTGGCGTTTAATGCATATGAAGTCCTACACGTATTTGATACTTTACCTTATCCATTTATAGCTTTTTGTTTAACACAATTTCAATATTAAAACCTGTTAAGCCCGCTGTTGTGTTGTAAATTATACGCGTTAGAGGCTTTTTGGAATTAAATGAGTCATCGCTAATGGTTCTCCGCTAACCTGTAGGTACCTTTCTCTATCAATTCCCATAGAATCAGTTATAACGTATATGAGTATAATTAGAATCAAGGTTTAATTTTTTTAGTAGTATACAGCATATATCTACACTAATATAATAAAGAAGTAAGTAAGTAAGGAGATTGTTTGGTTGAACGCGCTAATCTCAGGAACTACTTGTTTGAATTTGTTTGAATTTGAAAAATATTTTTGTGCTGAATAGGACATTTATTGAGAAAGGCTATAAAACATATATGTATGTTTGTTTGTTTTTTCTTGTGTATGAGCGGGTGTAACCACGTGGCGCGGCTAGTAAATATTTTTTTACCTTATTAATGGTAATAAGAATTAATAAAGTCGCCATATAATCGTAGGTCGTGGTCGTGCATTGTAAATAATTTAGAGCTGAAATAGTTTTGCAGCGCTCTTCATGAAAATTACCGTCTTGATTGCCCCTAAGATAAATTATTCGAGTCTGAAGACGCTGGCCATCGAGATAGGAGTTACTGGATGAGCTTGCATTTATTAGGCTGTGCAATGACTTGAAAATATTTATTTGTTTATAGGATATTCAATGTTTGAAAAACGGTAAATGCAAATCAGTGAAGCTAGCATTGAAAAACCAACAAAAATACATTAAAATAATTTATTGCTCCTCATGAGTTTTAATTCGTTTAACAATATACATCAAAGAATCTTAGTATAACTAAATCGTATGTATTGAGAATGTAGTAAGAAGTAATAATACATCACACACATAGACACTTTTGTCCAATAGAGAGTTAAACGGATTTTCACACTTAATCCAAGATAGCAACTGTGGGACACAGGAAATGAAATGTCTTTATTTTGCATAGGGGGGGCACTTACAAAATGTCAGTTACAATCTTTTTTTCATACACTACGAGTACCACCGGATCGGAACACGACCACAACTGAGAAGATCCGGCAAGAAACTTAGCGACTCTGTCTTTTTTTTAACAATTTGTTTTTTTTTTTTTATTTTGCAATAAATATAGCTCGAGTATCTTGCCTTAAATTTGATTAAACATGAGGCTTGTTTGGCAAGATACACTACACTTTAACAATCAATTAACTATTAAAATATGCACTATTGCTCAGTTCCAATGTTGCTATCTCACAAACATGGATTAAGCTTGTGAAAGACAAAATCAACTGACATTCACAAAATAAAATTGTTATCTGAATGTTGCACGCTTAGCCAAAAATAGAAACATTTCAATGAACTAAAGGCATTATTCATTCAGTCGCATCTAGTTTTCCTAACCAACATCTCCGTTATAAATGTTGGGATGGCTAAAAAGGTGTCGCCTGGTATCCACACCGGCGTCTGAGACCCGCTGATAAATGTACTCTGAGACGGGCCCTTTTCGATTTATATTACTAACCTTGACGCCCGGTACCTTAAGTTGAATTCCTAAAATCCTTTCGTAGCTCGTAGTAGTTCCATAGCTCGTAGTAGTTCCGTAGCTCGTAGCAGTTTCGTAGCTGAGAATATAGTAGTACTACAACAACACTTTGTTTTCTCATAATATTTGTTGCAAACGAGTAAACAGTTCATCCGATGGTAATTGGTTACTGCCGCCTATAGACATCTGTAATACGATCCTAGATAAGATCACAATCTTACATGAGGCTTGTGGATCCCGGGTTCGATTCTCGGCCAGACAGGCATCTGAATGATGAGTTTAAATTTCATTCTGGGTCTGGGTGTTTGTGTATTCGTCTTTGTATGTCTATGGGACCCACGACACAAGAGAATAAGAGAGAGAGAGAGCTATGAGTGTAGAAAGTGTCTTTTTTTAATTATGTCTTACTCACCACACAATTGGAACAAAAACAGAGTAGCTGCTATTATTTGGCAGAAATAGCCGAAATACCAGAATAACCTTTTTGGTTCGACCCCGGCGGCACTTCGGGGAATCGAAACTACAACCTACATTCAGACTTACCAGTTTGCCATGACTATGGATTCAATTTTGCATAATGACATAATGACATTTAGTTTCAGTATATTGTCCTCGGTTGGTTTATGTATCACTTAATGTGTTATTAAAACCCAAATGTAGAAAATCTTAACGATACAATGGTGAACGATCGTAATCAATTTAAAGTAAAGTGTAAAGGCAGACAAATATATGTGATTTGTTCCTAGGTCTTTCTCTTTGCACTCCGGTTGCGTTCCGTTGGAGATCCTGGAGTCCTCCACACAGCACTGAGGACGGCCACCAGGGGGGGTTTTAGAACGGTAAAAAACGCGTCAGCGTCGCTCCCATGGCGTTAAGTACCTTTTGAAGGTATCCCGCCCGAAAAAAAACCGTCTTTCTCTTTGTATGTTCTAATCATTTTTTTTAATTACTCGCGACATTAGACATAATTATTTGATATAACTTTGTGTGGAAAACGTATTTATTTACTATTCAAGATATAATTATATTAAATTACCTTATTAGGTTCTTCAGTCATGTAATAAAATGTTATAACTATAAATAACATTCCTCTTCAAACTAAGAGAAAACATAACGTAAAGATAACGAATTCGATTCGTTTCGACAGCTCACGCTCGACCCGCACGGATACATTGATCGATGTCATGTTGGCGCCCTAATATCCATGTAGATAGTCAATATTTGGATTTACAAGCTGGAGCAGAATTTACACCGCTCTCTATGCATGCATCCGCATGCAATTTGCATGTCAAGTTCCTTCAGTTTTAGCGGCCTGTAGCATATGCATGCGTTATTTGCGGGTGACGTGTGTGGCTTGTTCCTTTGACGCGAGGTAAAGATTTTTCGGGTCTACTAACTTTGGAACGGGTCAATTATTTATGTAAAACTCGTAGGTGTTTATACATGAAGTAGTAAGATAAATAAATTGTCGTTATATAATAATGCAAAAAACGGGGATATTTTTCATATAAAAGTTAAGCATTATGTATTTCTTAATAAGCAAACGTGAATGTTAAAAAAATATGTTACTTATTAAATAATCGCTTATTTGCAGTATTTGCATAATCCGTCTCTAGGTTTTCATTGACTTGTTAATATGACTTAGTAACTATTCGTAATAATTATAGTACTTTTACTTTTGTTCCAGTTCTTTTTTTTAATTTAATTAAAAAAAAAACCTAATAATTATCGTAAGTAATTTTTAATTTATATTTCAACTAGCTGTGCCACGCAGTTTCATCTGCGTTTATTACACAACAATCTGTTAAAACCCAAACAAGCATAGCGAGATGTTATATAGCCTAAAGCCTTCCACGATAAGTTTATTACTCAACAAAAAATATTTTTTCAATTCAAACAAGTACTCGTAATTCTTGAGATTATCGCATTCGACCAAACAAACTCTACTGCTTTATAATATTAATATAGATTCAAGGATTTTGTGGAAGGAACATTCATTAGCCCTTGTTTATTCTTATTTCAACCAGTGTGTTTAAGCCACAAAACCACGTATAAAAGAACCCGTAACACGAAAAGTATTATAAAATTCAAAATTCATAGCGTAGACCTCAGATGTCGCAATATTAAACCGGCATCAAAGTTACATATTGCAGCGCATCTGCAATATCGTTGAAGTGCTGATATACCGTTATATCGCAATGTCGCGATGGCACGTGGAGGTGCTTGTGCCACTTGAGGCGTTATAAGACTTTGTGTCGGAGTACATCGCTTCACGTACGGTCATGGTCGATTGACTACTATTACGAGTTATAAACGAGTATTTGTGATTCAGTGCTACTATTTTTAGCTATCTATTTAAAATCGTGTGAAATTAAATGTATTTCTACGGGGGCACTTACCAATTGTCACCTTTCTTCTTTTTCACTTAGATCAGATCAAGACGTCAACTGAGAAAATCCGACAATAAAGTCAGCGGGCTTGTCCTTTTGTTTGTATATTTATTATTTTACTCAATTTATTTTTACATTGCAGTAAATAAAAGGATTAAGTGTAGAATTACTTGTCGTTCACTGTTGGCGTTATGTCTTTATTTATGAAATGTAACGTTGTAAGTTTCTAGTTATATATCGTTCTAGTTCTATTTATTGGCAAAAGGTTGTTCTCACTTATTCATTAATGGAAAATTGTAGATTCCGTTTGACTTACGTATGAAGCGATAATCTAATATAAGCGTTTAGTCCTTAATAGTAATCATCTGTAACCGGATTCTAATTGAACCCCTGTGCTTTGTACGAGTTAATTAGGTTTCTTCAAAACAGTCACCGTTTAAGGTTTTGCCCATATTGTTAATTGAAATGTATGGGCGAAACGAGGAAGCTACTCCTTGCAATAACTAAAACGCGTTTATAACAAACTTAAAACCCGGCTAAGTGCGAGTCGGACTGCGCGCGAAGGATTCCGTACCATTTTCTATTAAATAACACTAAAAAAATCACGGTTTACGTTTATTCACGTTTATTATTAATTATTTATTTTTAAAATGAATATACCACTACATATTGTGTGAATATTTCAAGCATCTACCTGTTTCCATTATTAAATTCAGGTTAAAAAATCACGTTGTTGTCTGCATGCCCCCGTAAATATTTATTTTAATCTGTTTTATAGTATTTCCACGACGGTACACACATACACACATGCACACACACACACACACACACACACACACACACACACACACACACACTCCGGAAACAGAAATACATCATCTGTGAAAATTTCAATCTTTCTATCACGGTGCGTGAGATATAGCCTGGTGACAGACAGACGAACAGCGGAGTCTTAGCAATAGACCGTTTTTATCGTTTAGATACGGAACCCTGAAATAATCTTATGTAAGGTTATAAGGTTACAATTACGCACGTATTAGGTTGTCCCCATATTTCAAGATTCGACATCTGATCGATATCACGCTCTTTGTCGAGTGTGATTGTGATAGATGGCGATACATTGAGGCCGGGAATAACGACAGCCAGACATAATTTTGATGTAGTATTGAGATTTGTACATTAGCGTACAGAAAATGTATTGACTTTTGATGTTATTTTGCGTGATGCTCTTGTGATTTTTTTTAATAAAATGAAAAGTGAATTAGTGTTTTGTTACCCGGACTGATTTGATATTCCCTGTTATCCCTTAATGTTCATAGTTCCCTTAATGTTACCAAGCCAGACTAAAATAGCATTATATCTGCTATAAGTTTAACACGTAAACAAACATAAACGCAACACTCGTAACTCCATGCTATTTCTCCTGTGTCGTGGGTGCTATGGACAGAAAAAGACAAATAAACAAACACCTAGACCCAGAATAGATTCTAAATTCCCCATTCAGATGTCTGTCTGGCCGGGAATCGAACCCGAAATACACTAAGCTTCAGATCAGTATAGTGACCGCTCCGCCACGTGGGTCGTCATGTTATGTCGCGGGTATTACTTGTGTTACTTTATCTTACCATATTTCACACACATACGCTCACATTCACAGCAGTCAACGCTGCTATTTTAAGGCAGACAGCTTAGCTGTTATTATAAGGCGCCAATAATATATGTCCCACTCGAGTCAAACCATAAGTGATTTATTTATTTTATGATTGGGCATATTCAATAGGGTTAGTTACCTGAAGCCATGCTTCACCGGTCATCCCAGAGTAGTTGGAAAATTTACAGCAGTTTGCTCACCTTTAGATTATTTTGTAGTTCACAATAAAGTATATTGAATTCAATTGGATTACATTATACCGTATCGTTGCAATATCGTACGTGCGTGACGTCATGATCTGTAGTGCGCCTCTTATGCCGTTATGAGATGCTTATGATACCATCTATGTGATATAGGAGATTTTCAATGCAATAAGTTTATCTGGCAATGTCCTCTTGTCAAGTAGTTTTTACGAGCATAATAAGAAATTAAATGAAAATCGTTAAAAATACAGGAAGTATACTTATTGTAAAAAAATATTTATTTATTTATTTTTTATATACAACACACTAACAGATTTCCCTAATGCAGCAATGTAGTCACACAAAAATAATCCTTAAATTATCTTAAATATTACACAATAGATACTACATATAATACTGCTTACTTATAAATGAGGCGACCATCTTAGTCCTCGGAGGTAGCAACGCATCTGTCATAGACTTCAGATCAAACCAATTCTATATGAAGTTGTTTTTAGATGTCCATGGGTGGCTATAACCACTTACCATCGGTTAGATTGCGTGCACGTTTGGTATTTCAGTGTGATTAAAAAATATATAATTTGGTCTTTACATATGCATGTTCAAAGGAAACTAGAGCTACTTACCAATTGCGATCTTGTTCACTGAATTTCATAGAAAAGTTGGGTAGAAATGTATGTGGATATAAATGTAGCATTGAGCTAGAGAAACAAAATACTACATATAAAATCATACGACAACTTTGCCAACCAAGGATTTCCAGGATTGATTTTCATAGATATAACACGGCTAACTCAGCGGCTTTTAAAGCAATTAACGGCAAAATTATTTAATTATTTAGGTTTAGTCTACATTTTATATCTTAGTAAGAAATTTCTGTGAACGGATATTATGAAACAAAAAATATTTATATTTATATGCCACAAAAATTTATTAAAAACTATAACAGTAATAACAAAATAACAATTAAAATATAACAATATCATAAAGTACCACATACAAATAACAATAACAAAATTAACGAACAAAGAACTACACATGCTTTTGATATTTTTCACTCATACTTCTAGCTTTTGAGGTTTGTTTATATCTTAAAACCTGCAAAGTTGTGTGTTTTGACTGTCTGCTCTGTTGATTGAGATCCTTAATCAGATGAGTCCTACCTTGACTGAAGATAAGATTCCCTGAAAATTAAGTTGGAAAGTCCCCTTCACACTTTTTAAACCTAAACATAAGATTACTTGACTGTTTAAGGCAGGAATAAATTTGATGATAATGTATCCTCATATTACTATTTATAGGCATTGTGTAAGTTGTCTAAGTTTCTGTAGTATAATAATAAAGCAAAGTTCGCGATTTAAGGCAACAATAGATATATCAGTAGCTGCAATTGCCCAACCGTAAAGTTCATCTATAATGCTACGCAAAATTTTGTTGAATCAAATGTTTATTTTAGTTTAATATTTTATATTGATAGTGCTAGTAAGGTAACATAATCTTTTAACTACACAATCGAGAAAAGAGCAGTAAACTTTAAAACAGCAACTACGTTCATTTTCCAGCGCACGCGTTGAAAGACCGATTAATTATTCGCAGTTCCTCGACTATTACTTATGGGAAATCGTACTTATACGAGTCTTATTTATAGGGCAACCTGCTTATATATAAGTCGTATCGCTCTTTCCTCGACAGCGAACACATTTCATTAGGACGCGAGAACACGTCTGCAAATTCTAAGAATGCGCTCCGCCATTTGTTAGCGTGGAGCTTTTTAATTTAATCGCGGTTTTGTTTCGATCCGTTTCAATACCAATGTCGTTACATCGGTTTGCCAATTACACAGACAAATACGGACTATTTAATGGTTACATATACATAAAAATACGTCGAAATATCCGTCTGTAAGATCAGACACCACGTTTCTAGTTTTGCGCTGGACCTTGCCATGAAATCTTTTCTTTTTTTTGACAAACTGTCAGTTTTAAAAACGACTGAATTAATTTAGATAAAAAAAATACAGACGAATTGAGAACCTGCTCCTTTTTGAAGTCGGTTCAAAATATCAAAAGAAAGATGGAATATATATAACCAAAACAACACTTAAACCACGAAATTTAGAATATAAACCACAAATTAACTGAAACAATATAAATTATTAAACTATTATATGTTAACGTAACAATAAACATGAATTATAATTTCGAAAATAACAACCTAAATCCACAACCTCTAGTCCTCTAAAAGCTAGTATGTAATATTTTAAAGCACTAATTTACCACACAATTTCTAATTGTACATCCTATCTTAACTATTTTACATTTTAATCATTAATAAATGAGTAATACAGCCCCAATGTATAATATTAAAATGCAACTACACTTTATTGATACATACCTATCAATGGAGAAAAACGAAAAAATAAATTAATATTTTTTTCTGAAACATTTCATTGCGATTATTTTAAATATGTGATTTCGTAAGTTATCCATTCAGAATTATGTTCTTAATAAAATCATTTATTATATGAGTATTTTAGTAAAAGTGCTCTCATATGTTGGTATATTCTTTTAGTAATATGTTGAAATATTATGAAAATATCTCATAACCCCGGTAAGTAAGTGCGATTATTAAAATAAATTTTGAACAATAATTTCAACAAAACATATAGCTTTAACCATGATTAGTCCTCTAAAATCTAAGTATATTATTAAAAATCTAGTTTAACACACACAACCAATAATTGAGTAATATTATAAACTAGTACGGTATACACAAAGCAAAAATTTCAAAGATAGACATCTCCTACATAAACTCCTCATTTAATTCTGGACGCAAGACTCGTAAGTAGGAATCATGTATTTGATGTTGATAAAGGCGTCTGGACCTCCATAGCGCTCCAGGATCTGAAGAGTGTCTTCTATAAGGTCTGCTACGTTCTCGCCTCGCGTTGTCGTATGATCGATGCCCGAACCCATGTTACCTGACGAAAAATTAAGATTTTTAAAAAATATGTAAATTATCTTAATAAATACTAATATTAAGCACCGATTTGGTCTTGTTTCAAACCAGTCAGTAAGGTGAACGAAGATACAAAAGTCTTTTTCATGTCACCCGAGTTGTGTAGTGAGATATGCTTGAATTCATGTGCTACACTTCCGCATGTGTTAGGCCTATATTTATTTATATAAAACTTATCTAAAACTATAGGATGCAATTGGCACGCATGCAAACCAAAACCGCACGCGGGCTCAGACCCGCGTGATAGGAAACGACATTAAGACGGGGCATTTTAACTTGACCTTTAAATTAAAATTACGATCCTAAATATTGCATGTCATTACACACATGATTTAATGGTCATCTTCATTATATAAAGAACTTGTATACTTCTGAACTCACTGGTTTTCAACCAACGAAACTACTTTGTTTAAAACAAGTTTTATTTAAGTCACAATATATATATAACTATAGTATAACTTATTATCTCACAACCTTAGTTGATTATTTTGCTTCTATGTTTGAATAATATTTTAAAAAATCCCTAATATTTGTTTATGTGTGCATTGTAGGCCATTCTCCAACACTCCATTAATCTCGTATCAGATACTTTTAAGCCATTATTTCGTGTCGATTGTTCGCTATCGTAAACCAAGGGCATTCAATACAGTGTAACAAGCTCGAAAGTATCATCGCAGTGGCAATCAATCACGCTTAACACGTCGTCATAATTGACGCGGCGGCGTCGGATATTGTTTCGGTTAATAGACGTGTTTCGTGTCACGCTGCCACCAAACTGCACTGTTGGGTGAATTTTTATTTCAACAATGTAATGTACATATATACGCTTATATATGTATAATAATACACTATAATTAGCTTTAAAATGAGAAATATATTCTACGGCAGCTTAATGCATTACAATATTGCAGACAGACCAAAAAAATCCTAGTATTAGCTGTAGATATCAATAAAGAAGAATGATTCATTATCCGCTATGTGGAATGTTCGTTTACTTACTTCACTTACTACTATAAGGAAAATACAAGTAGTAAGTTTTATATTACTACAAAACAACGTTATATAACGTGACATAGTTGTATCATAAAGGTAGCTTCGTGTCCCTATAATAGATTCCTGTGCTGAGTAGAACTTGCTTTCAATTCACAGCGCTCCACAATATAATTTTTATTACGAATTATTTATGTCACGCTTCATAACACGTTACAAACAGTTATAAAAGTAGCTTTGTGTCCTTGTAATAGACTCGTACGCTCAGTACATTAATTACGCGTCGACACGGCACGTCACGCGTTCCGCGCGTCACGCCGTCACCGCGACGCGACACCCGACCGCATTGTTACGGGAGTTTTGAATGGGCCTACAACTTCTGATTTATACACACTTGCGATTTTTCATAAATTAGGTCATTAAAGTATATGTAGAATTTATTTCAAAATAATTTTAAAATTTCGCAATTAGGTGGAGAAACTAGTGTTAGCAACTTGTGGAAACTTGCTAAACCCATTTAGTATAGTTAAGAAGTATAACTTGGCGGTATATCTGATTTTCGTTCTTATAAAAATATAAAATACTATACATCTATGTAAGGCACACTAATTCCTAAAATCGAATATCCGCAGTATAGTCGCTCGTGTACATCACATAACCCTCTCATTTCTCGTGTTGTCGAATAGTTGTTGCGGTTCGGACTATCTTCGTTGCTATTTTGCTTGGTTGCTCTGGCGAAGTAATGCTTTGAAAATTACGTAGCAGCTATCAACAAAGACACCGATACTAATATTTCATAATTATGGGATCACAATTGTAATTTTGAAATTTGAACTATATATTTCTACAGTTCTGTTCGCACACTGGCAGCGCAGCTTTTCAATGTCTATGCGAGAAGGTAAATAAAAAAGGTAAAAGCCTAAACATAATTTGGATTAAAATTACTTAACCTATTTAAAACCTAAACATTTTTTTGGCATTCCTGAATATAAATATGAAAATTTGAAACCATAGTTTCTATATCATCAATAAAATACTAGCCATCTTTATATAGCAAAAAATATCGAAATGAAAAGTAGCCTATAAACTGATCAGTTAAATAACCTACATCCATGCAAAAATTCATATAGATCGACCAGTGGTTCTTGTGTGATAGAGTAACATCTCATTTTTGGATATTAATATAGAGTAAAGATTTCTTTACAAACATCGACGTTTCTTGTAAGAGACTGTGAGTAATTGTTAATTGTGTTAACTATAACACAACTTTGTTAACGTACTACCCAATTACACGTATAGTTGAAGCAAGTTAAGTGTCATCATAGACATAGTAAAAACTCTATTAAATTTGATTTCGAACAACCAATGATTTCAAAATTAATAATGTGTTACTCAATCTTTTATGTACTACATTATTTTGGTAAAACACTTCGTTATAGACCCTCGAGGCATGTCAAGAGTCATATCATGGCGACACCTATTTTAATTATAACAGTTTTAAATGTATATGATATGACAATTTGTAAATGCCCCCGTAGGCCTATACAAAATAAAGATTTTCATTTCATTTAAACGCTTACTCACGATTTCGATCCTTGAACAAGTTGAGCGTCGGCAGAATCTGTCTATAGTACGGCACGAGCGCCTCTCCAACCCTGTCGCATCCAGTCACCAGCATTCCTATACACCTGAGGGCGTGGCAGATCACCGATGGTCGCTTGGTTGACATCGCATCTGGGTTAATACGAACAGTACAGTTACCACACTTTTAAAATGCTTCTTATATTATCTTAGTACTCAAAGTTCAATGCCGAATACACACACAAACACAAGTCGGGTATTTACTTAGACGTCTGTATATAAAGAAGTATAATATATGTATTTTTGTGAAATTTTGTATTTGTGTTTGTCAAAAATAATCTAAATTCATTAGCTATATTAATGCCCTCCTGAATCGGAGTCCAATTTATGATCCTGTATAAAAATATATAAGGAGATATAATAGCACTTTTTACACTCATATTCCCACAATAGAATATATGTGGGGATATGTTGTGGGTGCCATAGACACAAATACACTCATATTCAAACTCTTGAATCTAGAATCTAAGTTCATTATTCTGATCACCCGTGACCCAACCGAGGGTGGGTCCCGGGTGATAATCATTGATGACCAGTGATATGATGACCACTTCGATACGATGGTCAATTAATTGTATTATCTCTGCAGACAGTATTAGTAGTATCATGAGTAGTAGTCGAGTCATCGAGATGTTAATATAAATACTAATGGGTAATGCGCGATTCTCTCACTTTTAATGGGAATGATGAGTTGAGGCACTACTGGCAGGATCTTGTAGGACCCCTTGGTGACCAGGTCGTGGATGCCTCGCTCCACGATGAAGTTGAAAGGGTAGGAGGCTTCTGCAAGTCCGTCGAAGAATATCGGCAGGTAGTGATGGAAGTCTAGCTTTTCTATAGGCACCTGAAGATACAAAAAAGCACAATAAAATATTTTATCAATAATCAACATTTTATTCATAATATGGCAGTAGCAAAGGAGCGTAGACTGGACGCTCAGTCTAACTGCAAGCTCAAACATTTGTAGTCAACCCAGATAAGTTCAGGTCTTACCTGTGGTTAGCGTTGGCACGCGTAGGACAAATATATCTCTTTCACCACACCCTTTAGACCAAAAAACAGAGGCGCTTAACACTGCTGTTATTAGGTAGATATGGGTGTGGCGGTGGTGCTTCCGGAGTCGAACCACAAAGAGTTCTTCCACCTTCAAATTCATCTAACTGTACCTATACATGGCAATAGCTCTTTTTAGGATAAGTGAAGTATTTTTAAAATCAGAGTAATGAAAATTATGTCCTTCGTCTGTAAATAGGCAATACCCATAGTCATCTGTGATTTAACTCAAATTCCATCCTATTCTATATACCTAACTCATATGTTGGCTTTTAACAGTAAAATAAAACGCTTCATTTTCAAAATAGTTCAACGTCATGAGATTTTTATCAAATAATAATCAAAAGCGCTATAAACTGAACCTACCTTCCAAGCGAGGCGTTTTCCGCAATTCGTGAACTCGATAGTGATGGGAAATTCTCCCCTTTGATAGCATTTCCTGAACATTGTCGGCTTAATCGGCAAAGGGTCGAACACGCCGCACTTCGGCGGCGGCAGCACTTTAGTGTTCTTCTGCATCGCCTGTATTGTGAAAGCAGGCACGATCCTCGCCTTCTTTGTCTTCTGTCCATAAGGGTAGTTCGGGCTGGGTTTCTTCAAAGAATGACGAAAATCCTTCCCGCATGTTCCCGGCTCGCAAGGCGGTAACAGAACCATTTTCGTGTAGACTCAAAACATAATATAGCGTAAATCGGATAATATCAGTCTAAAATGTTGATACAAGTAATAAAATAAGAAGGCAAATTTGCTCACGGCCGAGCCCGCTCTGATTGTTTATTTTGCAACATGATCGTTGCTAGGCGACCGGCTATCGATTGATTGCCGGCAGCGCCCCCGAGCGGAGCTCTTGTAAAGCTGAGTGCAGAAGCCCGCCGATTCTATTTTTATTTACTTCGATTATTTTATACGGATAATAAACTTGGTTTTGGTTTTAATAAAATAAAATAATGGTTTTAATGAAAGTAATATTGACTGTAATTGATGTACTTGCCATCCATTGGTAATTAAATTGTAATTAATCATTAATTATTATAATACGATGATAGATAAAAATGGTATACAATATTTAACAAAAAATCTAAGTAGTTATAAAAATGAAATTTTTAAATTCGTCATTGAATAGAATATTAGAGTTTTTTTTTAATATTGGCTATATAAAAATATTTTGTACCAAGTTATTCTTTCTTTTTACGTACTAGGTGCAGATTTACTCTATCATTAAGGAAAGTTAACGTTTTTAATTTATCAAATAATTAGTTCATAAATAATTTATCCCTTTCCATTTATCAATGTATTACTATTGTGTTTTAACTTCAAAAAACATCACATTGTAATTCTTTGATACTATCAGTTGTAGTTTTAAAATTTAATTCAAAGCATGTACCCATGGCCTTACAGAGGGGCCACGCCGCGAAATTATATTAGCTACGGGGAGTTTTATTACATTTTAATATGAGGTATCTCACAATATCGTCGGAGGGGAACTGCTGTGAATTTGGATGGCTTCCACGCTCTTTCTGAGCGCCTGGTGTACGTCAAACGTCTTTTGATAAGTTTCTCTACAAATATGGTTTCCGAACAAATTGGATTCTTGGAAAATGTTGTATAGATTATTATTATGCCTTTTAAAATGTGTAAATTGTTAAGTAATTTTCATTAAGCCTGTCTAAATAATTAATATTGTTTTGCTTTTACATACAGTATTAGAGTAGAGTAGCTTTAAAAAAAACGGGTAATTCACGTAATTTGATATTTTTTTTTATTAATTGGAAGTTGCAAACGAACGATCAGTTATTTTTTTGTTAATGATTACGGCCGCCCAGGGACATCTGCAATCAACCCCAGAGTCTAACCTTAGCCCTCATGGATAGCACCTGGAGCTAACCAGGTATGAACTATCTTATCTGAGGTCAACAACCTATATATATATATATATATGCCGACTAGCTGACTTATATATCAATGCACAGCAGAAACTACACTGTACGTAGAAGCCTGAAATTTAATGCAGGGGATATTTTTATGGTGTAAGTGAGCGGTAAGAAAGGGTTTTTAGACATTGAACTCCTAAGGGGATTTAATAGGGGTAAAAGTTAGTATAAAAGTTCGCCAATTTTAAAGCTATCTCTATCAAACTTAGTATCTGGCTTTATGGGTTGAAATAATGAAATCGGTATTTTACTATTTTTTTAAATCAGCTCCTAAGAATATAAAATGGGGGTAGAAAGTTTGTTTGAAAGCCCGCCGATCTTGAAGCAAGCTCCATGAAACTTAGTATGTGGCTATCTGGATATAAAAAATAAATATTTTGCGCCCGGTAAAATCTCTACATTAAAATATTAAACAAATAAAATAAATAATCAATCATAATCATTTTATTCATTTACTTCAAACGCAGTAACATATATGATCTGTCTATCTATAGTTTACCAAATTGGCATGCAAACAGATAGACCATTTTTTATACCCAATGAAGTGTATACGAGTCTGCTAATGTTAAATAAAATGAAATTTCTTTATATTTCGCATAAACCTACAAATTGTCAGTTATACGTTTTTTTAAACTAACTACAACAGGTTCGAAACACGATCTCAACTAAGAAGATCCGGCAAAAAACTCAGTGTCAATTTGTCTCTTTGCTTTGTATTTTTTTGCGTAACTTTGTTTTTTTTTTAACCATCTTATACAAATATCGACAAAAATCACAGAATCGGAAATGAGCATTTACCATTAGATGGTCTACTTCTTTATCATATAAAATACTATCTATACTAATATTATAAAGCAGTAGAGTTTGAACGCGCTAATCTCAGAAGTTTCTGGTTCGAATTGAAAACATATTTTTGTGTTGAATAGTAAATTTAGGAAGGCTTTAGGCTACATAACATCACGCCATGTTGTTTTTTTATTAGACTGTTCTTTAACAAACACGTGAAACCGCGTGGCACAGCCAGTCCAATATATAAAACAACAAATATTACATAACGTGTCCAAGAAATATTGTCACGCTAGGACCGATAAAAATATCGATGAAACCTCAGCAGATTGGACGCGTAACGGGCGTTTGATATTTAAAATTTAATACGACATCACCTGCGAGGTGTATTATGAAAATTTTTATAACGACCCTGGAAACTTTCAATCGGACGTCTCGAACGTTATTGAGGAAACTGCTGTCAAAGTAATATACCATATTTATGAAGGATGAAACTTTCAGATGCTTAATTGGAAGAGAAGAATTTTGATTCTACCTGAGATCCGGATTTTATCTGTTGTTAAACATATACATATATTATGTTATTAATAATGCTTTGAAATAACACTAACCTCAATCTTAAAATTATGAAGTTTATGCATGTTTTAAGTAAAAATCATAAATGATTCGCTGATTCTCCATACAGAAGCTTATGTGCTATATATTTTCACAAGCTGTGCCACGAAGTTTCACCCGCGTTTATTAATTAGAAAACAATCTTTTAAAACACTATTTTAAGATCATAATGCTTTGTTCACTAAATTAAATATACTAAAAGTTAAACGGGAAACGAAAGAACAAAGGAACGCGTAGTAAAAATATTGGAAAGGTATTATAAAACATATAGATATCGCAACCGTTCTTTAAGGAGCCGAATGCATTGTACGTTGATGTCTTGTACGGTCAAGTATCCATGACGTGTCATGTGAATAGTGTAACGTAACAGTAACTACTTTCAATCAAGTTGCCCGTCTGCCTTATAGTAGTCAGAGATACAAAAAAAAGTGAGATTTTTTATTCAACCGCCTTTAGCTGCATTTGTCTTTTTTTTTGTAAATATGAAGTAGCAAACGAGCAAGCAGCCCACCTGATGGTAAGTGGTTACTGCCGCTCATGGACATTTGTAAGTAACTTCATGTAGAACAGGGTTTCTATATGAAGTCGACCACAGATGCGTTGCTACTCCCGAGGATTGAGTTGGTCACCTCATATAAAAGTGAGCCGGCAATCACACCCTTCCACCGAAACGCAAGAATTGCTTCACGCTAGAAATAGGCGTGGCAGTGGTACTTCCCCGGTCGAACTACATTGGTTCTACCACTTGGCAACTATTGCATGATGTCTTTAAATTTGGAGGTGAATATATATTACCTACATAGTACTAAGGATAAAGTAAAGTAAAAAACTATATAGGTCGTACATATGTACGTAGGGTCGAGTTTCAAATAAAATCAGAATGAAATGGTACCTCCGTCTGAATTCCTAAGTACATCTAAAGCATATAATAAAAGGGATGGGAACTATTTACGTGTGTAGAACGCATTCGGTTAGGAAAAGATCGCGTCTCGTAACGGAAACATTTCTGAAGTATCCCTGAACATTTCGATCGTGGGCATTCGGGTCACGTGCGGGTAACAACGGGAACGATGCCGAACACCTCAGGCTTTGTTGTGATATCGACGCTGTTTTTTCACAATACCTGACCCCACCGGCCGGGAGAGATTTTTGTAATGTTAGTTTCTCGGAGATAACCATATTTTATATTCTTGTCAATGTCTTCCAAACACTCGATCACACGTGCCCGCCTTGAATAATGCGCGATTCGTTTGGTATAAAGTGAACGTTTTTCGTAGCTTTCTGTAAGCGCTCTACTTTTACTAGACATCGTTTGCAATGGTTATATGTGACATTAAAATATTATCATGAATTATAAATAACATAAGTAAATAAACAGTTTTTACACCTTTAATAACTGCAAATCTCATCAACTTATATCATTAACT